>JAXIVJ010007798.1:0-55000 GCA_036785665.1 Chirona hameri
CACAACCTGGTCAGTGGTCAACTCAACATGTGCTGTCAGCTGACGTTACCTGTCCATACACAGCGCTGTCGCCTGACGCTCTGCTGTTAACACAGCCTGGTCAGTGGTCAACTCAACATGCGCTGTCAGCTGACGTTCCCTGTCCATACACAGCGTGCTGTCATATGACGCTCTGCGATCAACACAACCTGGTCAGTGGTCACTCAACATGTGCTGTCAGCTGACGTTCCCTGTCCATAAACAGCGCTGTCGCCTGACGCTCTGCGATCAACACAGCCTGGTCCAGGGCCTCCGTAAGTAAGGAACTGGGTGGGCAAATGCCCACCCAGTGCTCCAAGATGCTCACCCAGTGGCGGAATTTGCCCACCCAGTTGTAAACTATGAATTACGGGCAACTGTAATCTCCCGTCCCCTCTCGGTGACCAAAAAGCAACAAAAGAACCATTCCTGGCATCGTTAGTCAATTTGTCCGTTTGGAAGTATTTTGATGCGCTGGCATCGTTAGTCAATGTGTCCGTTTGGAAGTATTTTGATGCGCTGGCATCGTTAGTCAATGTGTCCCGTTTGGAAGCATTTTGATGCGCTGGCATCGTTAGTCAATTTGTCCCGTTTAGAAGTATTTTGATGCGCTGGCAATCGTTGTCAATTGTCCTGTTTGGAAGTATTTTGATGCGCATGGCAAGACTATATCAACCCGCCGGCCAAAATCGGAGGCCATCAGAGGGAAAACCTACGGATTCAAGTCATTATTTCTAGTCATTAATTATGATCTGGGTAGCTGTTACTCAGATGTACACAGCACCGTCGCTGCTATACTAACTGCTGCACTGGACATCCCTCGGGCCTCATTACTGTGTGATTTTGGGGGATTTTCTGATTTCAGATATAATATAATAAATATGGTTAATCGTGTTCCCGTCATTTTGTATTGTATTCATGATCTCAGCGCCTTTCCATCACAGGCGGTTGTATTCCAGCAGAGTCAAGTTAACCCGCGCTGGGCGCCCCCCCCCCCCCTCCCCCCTGGGGGTGGGGGTACAGTTTACCCCCCGCCCCTTTCCGGCTTTCTAAATAACTTGGAAACTATAACATATATCTATGTCAAACTTTCACTACCCTATGCTGCATCAATGTTACATCTTCCCACCAAATTTCAATGGAATTGGCGTAGCACTTTGAGAGATAATGACGTTTTAATGATGTCATGCCATCCCATTTTTGGTTAAAAAAAATGATGTTTGAAAAACGTAGAAAATCGAGTTTTGAATGCAAATTGCAATAAAAGCGTCAAAAGAAAGGAAATGGCATTCTTTTCCAAATAAATATCTCGAAGTGTCCAAAAAATATTGTTTTGACCCCCACCCCCCCCCCCCCCCCCCCAAAAAAAAAAATCGGGAAAAATCACAAAATTGAAGTTTTTTTAAAGATATTAAAACAAAAACGGAATATATATTGGAGAACTAAGTATGGACGATACAAAAATCAAATCTCAAAGTAATATCATTATTTTTTACTAACTTATGGTTCCCTAGGTATGAGTAACTCAAGACGTCATTTTTTAGTTGCGTTTTTGTTTTGCTTTTACTGGCCAGACACTGACAAATAAATGCTGTATTTTTTATTTTTTTTATTTGTATCTGTATTTTTATCTGTATTTTGTATTTAGCTGTATTTTCAAGACAAAATTAGTTTAGAAACATGCCCTTTTTATTTAGATTAATCATTTGCAAATTTTGACTTTATGTGACCTGACATTGACCTGAACTTCACCTAAGGGCCTAGATATGGGGTCAGGTTGTGAAAATAGCTACTGCTATCGAATTATAACGTGCAAAATAATCCCTAAAACATGTGTCGCCTGACTTTCGTAGACCTATTGGCCAATAGCGACATTTTGTGACCTGACCTTGACCTTTGCTTACAATTTCACTTTCGCTTATACAGGAGATGCATTATATCTGTGAGAGCACCTTGTGCGGTAAGCTGTGGACATCATGGACATTTGGACATTCATCCAAGCTATTTTTAGGCGCCCCGAATGTGAAAGGTACAACACGTCGGCACCTTCAACGCCTCGCCAGGCATATTTAAAAAAGTGTCACGGTTATTTTCATGGGGTCCAGGCCTCTTCGCAGGCGCCATCCAGGGCGCTATGGGGGGGGGGGGGGGGTCGGGAGAGCGGGGAAAAACGTGTTATTGGTTCGAAGGTCACGGGTGCCAGGTCGCCGTCGGAGGGAAGCGGAAGGCGCCAGGGTGCCATCATTCTGAGTGCGCCGGGACACCGCATCGCTTTCGGGCCGGCAAAGGTGCCATTCGGTGGCGGCATGATACTTCCTAGGGCAGCACGATGCCTTCCGAGGGTGGCAAGACGTCTTCCGAACTCCGAAGGCGGCATAATACACTCAGAGTGCGGCAAAATGTCTTCCGAGGGCGGCAAGATGTTTTCCGAGCGCGACATGATGCTTTCCGAGGGCGGCATAATGCGCTCTGAGGGCGGCATGATGCCTTCCGAGGGCGGCATAATGTGCTCTGAGGGCGGCAAGATGCCTTCCGAGGGCGGCAATATGTCTCCGAGAGCCGCATGATGCCTTCCAAGCAGACTTGTATACGATTCATTTTGTTTTTCTCGAACGGTTCAATCATGACTCAAAATCAACATTAGTCGATTAAATCACGACTCAATCAGACCTTCACTGTTTATCATTTGATTCAATCAAAGACTTTGAGCCAGAGCTTTCGACTTCATCGTTCAAAATGACCTTGAGCCATATCAGTCCCGACTCAATCATTTTGAATCATATAACGACTCAATCACAACTCAAACTATGACTAACTACTAGAGATGCCACTTCTCAGCCCTGTGGCTACCGCACCCGCCATGCAAACCCTCATCAATTACCACCACCACTACCCGCTTACCCATATAAGCTGCCAGCTACCCGCTGAAACCCGCAAAGAAATTTGAAATTTATTGAAGTATTAGGATGAAAAACATTTCATAATGAAAACACATTTTTCATTAACATTTAAAGCTATTAAATATCTTTAGTCACTAAAAACAAGTAAGCAGAATATATAACATTAGTATTATATTATTATTAACATATATTATTATTAACATTAATATCATGTTATTGTTATTAATATAACACTCATATGTTATATTATGTTATATCAACATTAATATTATAACATTATATTTCATCACGAGCCTAATAGATCTTAGAAATGCCTGAAAAACATCTTGTCGGGTCAAAGTAGGCGAGGACTTCCTCTGACAGCTCACACACCATTCATCAGCCTACATATAATAAATAAAGGTGTGCATAAACTGCATACTACAGCAACCAGCTGTTTCTTGTAATACAAAGGCATACTACAGCAACTAGCTGTTTCTTGTAAGACAAATCAGGAAGTAAGCTCATGGACCATCCTCTCTTATTTTTCAAGACGAATTATACATCAATACAAGACAACAGAGTTAAGATTCATATGGGTGCATGAGAACTTATACCTGGCCCTTTTGAAAATATTGGCAGATATGGTTAGCTAACCAAAACTATGCTTGCCCAATGCCAGCATTTCAATCTGCACCTCTGGCCATGAATTACATTGGCTATTGTTCCAAGCTTTTAAAAATGCGTATACGAAAATAAGTTTAATTTCCTTGTTTACTACCTACATCCCAAGATGCACACATCAATAGATCTTCACTACTGAATACTGAATTTTGCGCTGATTTCACAACTCTCCGATGCGTCACAAATGGTGTTTTGCGAACAGCTGATGCAATAGTGACGTTAAACAAAAAAAATCATACTTTTTGTAAGATAAATATGAAACAAAAAATAAAACTTTGAAGCAAAACTTGTATCACAGTTCCAGGAATAAAACTGAGTCAACTAATATTTCGAAATATTTCGTATAGACCGAATAAAACATATTGACAACAAGTTTTGCCCCACTTTCTGGGCTCAAATGTGACGTTCTTTGGATGTGTACAGATGTGGACAAATGTGTACGAAACCCATCTACCAAGGATATGGAGGCAATGCTTACGTCACGATCTCGCCTGATCACCAACGTAAATATGTCCCAAAGAACACAACAGTTGTCGCATCTGCGCAAGAGTTGTATTTCACGATATCTTTCAGTGGGCAATGGGCATAATGATATGGAATGTATTGGTGCGAGCGTGGTATAGGTCATCCCTGACGTCAGCATAAGATTTTCGTAAATTGGTGATTTTAAGTTATTGGTATGAAAATCACAAAGTCTATACCCTTCTGTATGAAGCCATTGAAGGTCATTTTATGAGGTCTATCAAGGCCATTGTTTTGTTTGTGTTTAGCTGTTCTCATGGTGACTTCTCATACACCCGATTTGATGCTGCTCCGAAGAGTTGAAGTTTGTTTTGAGTTTTTTTTGTGTGGCCCTGACAGCTCAGGTCTGATACAATATAACGTTAGGATATAATTTTACTTATCTTTAGATGTAAAAGGATTATATCTTAATGTGAAATCAGTCACAGTCCTAATTCTTTTCAATGTTTGTGATAATTTTCTTTTGATGCTAGCGACCTTGCTTGTGCTACCTGCTAGTATTTAACCCATGCGGGTACTTGCTACCAGTGTCTGGCGGGTAAACAGGTAGAAAAGTGGCATCTCAAACTACCTCACGGGCGCGAAACGCCCGTGAGGTTCCTCGTCAACTTACTAGACAAATTTACATTTGACCCGGCCCGACCCGGCCCGACCCGGCCCGACCCGACCCGGCCCGACCCGGCCCGACCCGGCCCGACCCGGCCATAGACGCTTTTCGGAAGCTAATAACTTTACAACCACTGCTCCGATTGAGATCGGGTTTTACCATTGGATAGGACCATCAAATATATTTTGATTTTGGTATGGTGCGTTCTGATAGAGAGTGGTACCACAACGCGTGGCACACGCAAACGTCGAAATGAACAAAAATAATTATTGATCACAAATGGCTTGATCTTATCTAAGCATTTGTTTTGTATACGCTGAAGCATGCAGCTCTCAGGACGTACTCCCTTTTGGCGGATTCAAGAAAGGAGATCATGTACAATTTAATACCAGTAAAACGTCTTTTTGGATGATGACCGAGCGAGCGCGCTCTGGTAAAGCTAAAACAGGTTTGAAATATGAAACGGTAAGGGAGCACAGATGGTAGTAACACAGTCATTTTAGTCCTCCAGGAAAGTTGCCAGGCCTCAATGCATACCAACATAAACATTAAGTTGTTACGAGCGAGCGCGAAGCGCTCGCTTGTCCTTCCGTGGTATATGGGACAAAATCTTATTATGAGCGGCCCGGCCCGGCCCGGCCCGTGGCGACGCTTTTGAGAAGTTCATATCTCTGCAACCGCACGTCCGATTGACTAGCGGACTTCTTTGCTGAGCAGCCCCATCTAATCTACCCTGTTTGCGACTAGTGCGTACTCATGTGGATGACTACCACTGCGCGTGGCGCGTGCTGTGTGAGGGGTGTTGAAAAGTATTTTCTCACAATAATTTCGCAACGGCTGGGCAGATTATGTGCAAATTTCGTGTGTGGTTAGGGACCCCTCAGCCGCCACTTTCACACAACTCAGAGGTGGGGTGACTCTGCACGTGCGCACGTGCACGCCCCTATTATATATCTCAGGAACGGATGAGCCGATTATGTTCAAATTTGGTGTGTGGTTAGGGACCTCTCATCCGCCAGTTTCCCATAAGCCAATGGTGTGTGCCTCTGCACGTGCCCACGTGCCCACCCCTATTCTATATCTCTGGAACGGCTAAGCCGATTGTGTTCAAATTTGGTGTGTGGTTAGGGACCTCTCAGCCCTCGCTTTCCCACAAGTCAAAGGTGGGTGCCTATGCACGTGCGCACGTGCGCACTTTTTTTTGTATCTCAGAAACTACTTGCCCGATCGAGTTGAAATTCCTTCGCGCTCGCTCGTTCATCGCCAAATACGGCGCATTACTGGTATTAAATTGTTCATGATCTCCTTTCTCAAATCTGCCAAAAGGGAGTACGTCCTGAGCGCTGCATGCTTCAGCGTATAAATTAATGCTTAGAATAATACAACCATTTTTTATCAAGAATCATTTTTGCAAGGTTTTTGGTTCATTTCGACGTTCGCGTGTGCCAACTGTCACGCGCTGTGGTACCACCTATATCATAACGCACCATACCAAAAACAAAATGTATTTGATGAACCTATCCAATGGTGAAACCCCAATCTCAATCGGAGCAGTGGTTGCAAAGTTATTAGCTTCCGAAAAGCGTCTGTATGGCCGGGTCGGGCCGTGTCGGGCTGGGTCGGGCCGGGTCAAATGTAAATTTGTCTAGTAACTTGACGAGAAACCTCACGGGCGCTTCGCGCCCGCTCGGTAAAAACTTAATTGTTTATGTTGGCATGCATGGAGGCCTGACAATTTTTATGAAGGACTAATAGGACCAAAAGGACTATGTGTTACTACCACGTGTGTTCCCGTACCGTTTCATATTTCAAACCTGTTTTAGCTTTACCAGTGCGCGCCCGCTCGGTCATCGCCCAAAAAGGCATTTACTCGTGACTACATTTGCAACTTAGAACTGAGAAGTGATTTGATAGTGCTGCAACTGTATTTATATGTTGAAATTGTTGATGGATATTACCTAAATGGTTGAAAACTTGAAGTTTTGGAATTTGGAGGTATCTTTTAAGCTTAAAATGTGTGTTGATTGAGTCGCAAACCTGACTCAATCAGCTCTCTAAATATTTGTTGCCGACTCAATCATGGTTTCTACCTGAGCTCTTTGATTCAACCACGCTCAAAGCCAAGTCCTTAACAAATTTAGCGACTCAATCAGTTTGAGTCGCAAAAACTGCTTGATTCATGAGTCACGACTCAATCAGAGTTGAATCGTATACAAGTCTGCTTCCAAGAGCGGCATAATGCTTTCTGAGTGCAGCAGGATGCCTTCCGAGGGCGGCATATTGCACTCTGAGGGTGGCGTAATGTGCTATGAGAGCGGCAAGATGCCTTCCGAGGGCCACAAGACATCTTCCGAGGGCGGCATAATGCACTTCGAGGGCGGCAAAATGTCTTCCGAGGGCGGCAGGATGTTTTCCGAGGGCGGAACAACAACAACGTATTTTTGCACTAATTCAGTCACACAGTGACTACCAAAGGTCGCACTGATCATGTATTTATTCCGTATCGAAATTGAATACAACAGGACAATCACGGTGTGCATAAATCAAATAAAATCAAATCAAATAAAATCAGTATATTCAAAACCATCCACGATGTGGCTTTTCTGGTTCCATGTCGATTACAAGCCTATTACACCTATACCTACGATGCAGTGCAGTCACACACTTCCACACACGCAGCAGTAATTTATGTTATTAAAGACCTAAACGCTAATAAAGACAGTAGTACCTATAAGCAACAAGTTGCAAAAGGTAAGACGGATACAAATTGCGAAGACATCTACAATGATACTACTGATACTACAGTGATACCACGCCATCTACAATGATACTGCTGATATTACAATGATACTACTGAGTCAGCTAGGTCGGTAATGTGGACTTAAAAGCTGCCACCACACCAGCCAGCAGCTCCTGGAGCTGAGCCTGGCTCATAACCACCTGCTGACCTTCTTCGCTCATCTCCTCGGTCTTGATCTTTACCTCCTGGCTCTTCGATCTTAAACGCCTCGTCGTCAGTGTAACGCTCTCTGGTTCTGTGCCTACTACGCTCTGTTCGGCTTCTCCATGTTACACTCTGGTAGCCAGGTCTACAACTCTGTATTTCTCAATATCTGAAAATAACAGAAACCACAATTTTTGGATACAAATGCAATTAAAACGTCGAAATATAGCAAATGACAAGGGCTACAAAATGGCCATCTCGGATTTGTGTAAATATTGGTTTTTGACTCCAAAAATATAAACAATCGATTGTTTTGAGAGAAAATCCCTCAAAATCAAAATTTTCCAACATTTAACAAATCGGGATATATGCTAGAGAAATACATATGGATAATATCTAACCCAAATATCACAGCAATATCTTTATTTTTCACTGATTTATGAATCCCTAAGTATGCGGAACTCATGACATATTTTGAAATTGCGTTTGTTGTCTTTTAGTGACCAGATACAGACAAATAAATGCAAACACTGTATTTCGGAGACAAAACTGGTCTAGAAACATGTCTTTTTATTTATCTTTATCAATTTCAAATATTGACCATATGTGACCTCAACTTGACCTGAGCTAGTCACTAAATTCACCTAAACGACATCAGATGGTAAAGTGACTATCACTTTCGAATTATACGAGTAAAATAGGCCATAAACATGTTTGCATGACTTTCGAAAATATTCCATGCATAGTGACCTTTTGTGACCTTTGCCAACAATCTTACTTTAGCTCATACGGGATGTGCATTGTACCTTTGGGAGCACTTGGGGCGATCATGGTCGCAAACAAAGGCTTTGGATGGAAAGTATGACCCATAAACTCAAATGCCTCGATTTTGACATTTGACCCGACCTTGACCTGATATGTGACCTCAATTCGCAAATGTCGAGTGTGTTTTAGATGTGTCTCATTGAGAGCTTTCGAATGCCGCCTTGGGAGTCTCGCTGCAATCTTTGGTTCCGGAGATAACGTGGGGGCAAAATTCCCCCGCCCCTCCCCCTGTCAATGGCGTTCGGCTGAGCCAGAGACCCCGGCCAAGCGCGGATTAACAAACTTTTCTTAGTGAAAGCTGCGTAGATTTTCTTGTCACGCAGTCACGCAGTCACGCAGTCACGCAGTCATGCAGTCACGCAGTCACGCAGTCACGCAGTCACATAGTCACACAGTCACACAGTCACGCAGTCACGCAATCACGCAGTCACGCAGTCACGCAGTCACGCAGTCAGTCGCGCATCCACGCAGTCATGCAGTCACGCAGTCACGCAGTCACGCAGTCACGCAGTCACGCTTCACGCAGTCACACATTCATGCAGTCACACAGTCACGCAGTGACGCAGTCACGCAGTCACGCAGTCACGCATCATGCAGTCACGGAGTCACACAGTCATGCAGTCACACAGTCACGCAGTCACGCAGTCACACAGTCACACAGTCAGTCACGCAGTCAGTCACGCAGTCACGCAGTCACACATTCACGCAGGCATGCAGTCACGCAGTCATGCAGTCATGCAGTCATGCAGTCATGCAGTCATGCAGTCACGCAGTCACGCAGTTAGTCACGCAGTCAGTCACGCAGTCAGTCACGCAGTCAGTCACGCAGTCAGTCACCCAGTCACACATTCACGCAGTCATGCAGTCATGCAGTCGTACAGTCACGCAGTCACACATTCACGCAGTCACGTAGTCTCGCAGTCAGGCAGTCACGCAGTCACGCAGTCATGCAGTCACGCAGTCACGCAGTCATACAGTCATGCAGTCACGCAGGCACACATTCACGCAGTCACGCAGTCACGCAGTCACGCAGTCACGCAGTCACGCAGTCACGCAGTCAGTCACGCAGTCAGTCACGCAGTCAGTCACGCAGTCACGCATCACGCAGTCACACGGTTACGCAATCAGTCACGCAGTCATGCAGTCACGCAGTCACGCAGTCACGCAGTCACGCAGTCACGCAGTCGCACAGTCACACAGTCACGCAGTCACACAGTCATGTAGTCACGCAGTCACGCAGTGACGCAGTCACGCAGTCACGCAGTCAGTCACGCAGTCAGTCACGCAGTCAGTCACACAGTCAGTCACGCAGTCATGCAGTCATGCAGTCACGCAGTCACGCAATCACGCAGTCAGTCACGCAGTCAGTCACGCAGTCAGTCACGCAGTCAGTCACGCAGTCAGTCACGCAGTCACGCAATCACACAGTTACGCAGTCAGTCACGCAGTCACGCAGTCACGCATCACGCAGTCACTCAGTCACGCAGTTAGTCACGCAGTTACGATGTTATGGTATTAGAGTATAGATGTGCAGACATGGCACTGTGGGTAACCTGACACTGTGGGTAACCTGGCATCACCGGGGCCAATCCAGCGCAGTCAGACATCACCGCGGCTAACCTGGCGCAGTCAGACATCACCGCGGCTAACCTGGCGCACCCAGGCAGCGCCACGGCTAACCTGGCGCAGTCAGACATCACCGCGGCTAACCTGGGGCAGTCAGACATCCGCGACTAACCTGGCGCAGTCAGACATCACCGCGGCTAACCTGGCGCAGTCAAGCATCACTGCGGCTAACCTGGCGCAGTCAGGCATCACTGCGGCTAGCCTGGCGCAGTCAGACATCACTGCGGCTAGCCTGGCGCAGTCAGGTATCACTGCGGCTAGCCTGGCGCAGTCAGGCATCACTGCGGCTAACCTGGCGCAGTCAGGCATCACTGCGGCTAGCCTGGCGCAGTCAGGCATCACTGCAGCTAACCTGGCGCAGTCAGACATCACCGCGGCTAACCTGGCGCAGTCAGACATCACCGCGGCTAACCTGGCGCAGTCAGACATCACCGCGGCCAACCTGGCGCAGTCAGACATCACTGCGGCTAACCTGACGCAGTCAGGCATCACCGCGGCCAACCTGGCGCAGTCAGGCATCACTGCGGCTAACCTGGCGCAGTCAGACATCACCACGGCTAACCTGGCGCACCCAGGCAGCGCCACGGCTAACCTGACGCAGTCAGGCAGCGCCACGACTAACCTGGCGCAGTCAGGCATCACCGCGGCTAACCTGGCGCAGTCAGACATCACTGCGGCTAGCCTGGCGCAGTCAGGCATCACTGCGGCTAACCTGGCGCAGTCAAGCATCACTGCGGCTAGCCTGGCGCAGTTAGGCATCACTGCGGCTAACCTGGCGCAGTCAGACATCACCGCGGCTAACCTGGCGCAGTCAGACATCACCGCGGCTAACCTGACGCAGTCAGACATCACCGCGGCCAACCTGGCGCAGTCAGACATCACCGCGGCTAACCTGGCGCAGTCAGGCATCACCGCGGCTAGCCTGGCGCAGTCAGACATCACCGCGGCTAGCCTGACGCAGTCAGACATCACTGCGGCTAACCTGGCGCAGTCAGTCAGCTGATCACCGGTAATCCTGCTGTGCAGACCGACAACAGGTGCAGGCTCAGGCGGATCAGACGCCGTCGTGCCCGTCCCACACCCGGCTAATCCTCCATCACCCGGCCGGGTCGGGTAACCCGCAGCGGCCATCAGCCAGCGCTGCGAGCAACACACGCTCAGACGACTACAGCGGCAGGCTTGCAATACCAACACACGCTCAGACGACTACAGCGGCACACGACTACACTACGACTACATTGGCAAGCTTGCCCGCTGAGCAACACACGTTCAGACGACTACAGCGACAGGCTTGTCCGCCGAGCAACACACGCTCAGACGACTACAGCGACAGGCTTGTCCGCCGAGCAACACACGCTCAGACGACTACAGCGGCAGGCGTGTCCGCCGAGCAACACACGCTCAGACGACTACAGCGACAGGCTTGTCCGCCGAGCAACACACGCTCAGACGACTACAGCGGCAGGCGTGTCCGCCGAGCAACACACGCTCAGACGACTACAGCGACAGGCTTGTCCGCCGAGCAACACACGCTCAGACGACTACAGCGGCAGGCGTGTCCGCCGAGCAACACACGCTCAGACGACTACAGCGACAGGCCTGTCCGCCGAGCAACACATGCTCAGACGACTACAGCGGCAGGCTTGTCCGCCGAACAACACATGCTCAGACGACTACAGCGGCACACGCTCAGACGACTACAGCGGCACACGACTACACTACGACTACAGCGGCAGGCTTGTCCGCCGAACAACACATGCTCAGACGACTACAGCGGCACACGCTCAGACGACTACAGCGGCAGGCTTGCAATACCAACACTGCACCATGTCTCCGCTTAATTTATCTGCAAATGTTGCAAGAACACTCACAAATTGCAAGAACATTTGTATATGTAGCAAGGTAAGATAATTTTACAGAGAAAAATGCATTTTAAATTAGTATTGAATTCATAAGCAAGTGAAATCCGATAGGCTTTTTGAAAATTGGTTGAACTGATTAAATTTAGCCCTATAACCAAGACACCCATTTCGGTTCTGGCCTTTTGGGATACGCAACTGTGTGGTGTGTCGCATCGAGTACCGTGAGTGGTTACGGAAAGGACCGCTACCGGGTTACTTTTCAATTAATTGCTGTTTGACCTTTTGCAAGGTCTAACCGTATTATATTTTAGGCATTGCGCAAGATAGCGCTTTTTGGGCTCACAATGTAAAAAAGAATGAATAAAAACGATATATTGAATGAATAAAACCATTTTATATAATTTGTCAGATCTGAGGATGGGCTCCACCCGAAACTGTTGTCTCTTCTGATTCGTTTTTTCCGCTAATATAACAAATAGTATGAACAGGGGTGGTAAAATGCTTTGAGTGGCCCCGACCAAAAATGGCACAGAAAAAAAAAATGACCCCAGCTGAGCTGGGGTCATTTTTGTAGCGCATGGAGTCTGTCACTAGCGCGACCTACCGCCGCCACGGGTCACGACACTGCTAATATTGGGAATATTCAACCAAAAACCACATGTACTTGACTTTATCAATTCTCTATTACTTGCTTCATCAGAATATGATATTACCTATGCCAATTCTTACCTGTCTTTTCCTGCACAGAATGTTCATGTCATTACATTCATACATCAGAATTAGGGTTTCAATTATCCAATACATTTTAAATTAAGGAGTGAGAAATTCACATTAAAAACTCAGAAGAAGAAAAATAGTGGAAAATAGGGTTGCATGTACACAGAGTGTTGTAGGACACCGTCTGGCAAAAAAAATCAACAAATTTGTCACATTCATACAGACTCAATATTTTTGCCAAGCCAATCCACACATGATGAAGAAAAAAATCAAAGTATACATATTACTTGGTAGCACTCCATTCTCAACAGAAAATAAACAATACTCTGGATTGACACAATATCAATAAAATGAACTGCGGTTTTGCCAGTTCCCACAACACACTAAAAAAAAGCACTAATAATGTATAAGCTTATGGTATATGTTAAAGAAGATCATGCATAATATAAAAGTTTAATAGCTGACTGTGTGTCACTCATAAAGACATAGACATAAAAGAAAAGTGCAGCAAATAGCCTCTTGGGCCCATCCGAGGTTTCGCCCCCCTCCACCAGCCTCGCCCCTTCAAATCACCTTACTCTTCATAATATCAAATAATATATCATACCTGTAAGTATCATACATACTCTTAATTTTGAAGGATGCAAGCAAGTGTCACTGCATCAGCGACATCCCCTGGTAGCTTATTTCAATGTCCTGCAACCCTTCTACTGAAAAATGACTGTCGTAGCCTAGTCCTACTTTGTTTCATGAGTTTATGCTAATGACCTCTACCTCGATTTTCCCTGTTGAACTCAAACATTCCCTTTAAATATCCAGAATACTGATCATTTACAAATTTGAAAGATTAACAAAAGACAAGCTTCGCCGATTGAAATCAACTGCAGATGGAAACTCCAGTGAATTTCCACACAACTTTTCAAATAATTACATTTCAGACATTTAAGAAATACACAACATTAGGCGCAAGAGCCTAATGTTGCATAGCAATTGATCATTTGCTATGATTAATCATAGCAATTGATCATTTGGACATCAGTCCAAGCTAATGCAAGCAAATCAGGGTTTGTCTGGTACCCATATCAATTCATGATACATATAGGTAACAATTTAAGGTGTAACAATTCAGTGAAACGCAACGAATATTAAGAAGGAAATGGCCAAAGCGAGAACAGATAGGTCATAGGTATTAAAATGGCCAATTTTATAGGCATTATTTGTAAGTGCATTACAATTTTATTATCAAATAGTATTTTCAAACATTTCAAGATCAATATTAAAGTACTGGCAAGGGTAAGAGAACATTCGGTCATCTACATTAATTCCGAACTCCGAAAATACTGAAGTGCCAAAATGTTGTGTGTTGAAGTTTTAATGTTTCAACGTTGACTTTACAACAGACGCTTGGCTTGAGCCTAGCAGCTTCACACCTTACCTAACCCACCAAACATCAACAATTATGATTGTACTGATACACCTCACTACAGGAGATAAACCACAGACAAGTAGCCAACCTCCAAACGCTGAAGGGTTGTGAATCCCTCAAAAGATAAAACATCAAAGAGTATCGTATAAAAATCCAACACTGAATCTGTAACACAAACTTGAACTTAATCTTCAAACATGCAACCCCACTTCCGAAAAAAAAGAAGAGAACAACAGATTCCAGAAAGAAAGAGTGTCATGTTTTCTCTCCTTACAACAGTAACTTCCCCTCCACTTGATCAGAATGGTATAAATCCTGACTGGCGTTGTAACCAGCCCAAAACAGAACCCTGCCTCAGGGTCGTGCCAAGCTGTGTTAGCGATGAGAGGAGCCAAGCTATTAGCTAATACTCTTTTATCGTCACACAACTGAGAACCACGTAAGCACAAGCTCTGTCCCAATAATGGGACTTGACGTTTTTGTTTAAGTTTAAAACGAGATACAGAAAGCCGGCTCGCTCAACTCCACGAGAGACCCTTGGAGATCGGCAAATGCAGGGGGTTGTCATCCCTGCAGCCGCCATAGGCTCAATTTGTTTTTGCCATGCAAAAAAAAAGAATCACATATGTCAATTGCCCGAAAACGGTAATATACGTGGTTTTTCCTAGTGCGTGACGTTATCTATTTGGAAAATTTTGGCGCACCGACATTTGTGGCGCGGCTTATGCATGGCTTTTTAACATTAGCGAAGGAGTAAGATAAGAGCTCCTTCGCTGTCAAAATAGGAGTGACTTAGGAGCAAAATGTTATTGAGATAAGTTGGAGAACTTGAATCGGTCTTCCTTTCAGGGCATTCTGTAATTCGGCTCGATAGAATTATTTATATAGTCTTTCAAAAATTGCGAGTTATTATTGATTTGTATAGGGGTAAGGATTCTCCGTCCAGATGACGTCACCACCCCTAAGTCAGATTCGGTCAAAACGCCTGATGACTCTACCTTCTTATAGGGTCATCACCATGCGCCATAAACGAGGCAATTACGCAGGATGCACGGTATAACTGGAATGTGAATGTTCATGCTGAATGCACCGGATTTTCCACTATTTATAGTAGAACTCTCAAAGTCCCAGAACAATGAGATCGACTGTCCTGACAGTCGATATCAGACTCACTCCATTGAAAATACAAAAGCACCCCGACCCCCACCCGGGGATCAATTGTCGAACTAGATAACTGGTATATATTTGTTCGTCGGCAATATGGGTGAAACTAAATTATTGAGAATCAAGAGCTGAAACGCGACTGCTTATTTACCAAATATAAATGTACATACATGCTGATGTGTTGAATATGATGATTAAGTGAACATTACATCTGAAGTGGTTTTGACGATCAGTATGTCTAAGGACATGCTCGCTTAGTAAATTTTCCCAGGAATGACATAGCCAAAGGTAATTATTTTACTGGCATTTTGACCCCCGAGTAGCATTTAGACCCCCGAGTAGCATTTGACCCCCGAGTACATGGGAAGTAGCATTCTGTCCCCGACCTTATCCATAAAGATAAAGACAATTTTTTCAAAGATTTTAAAGAAGAACACTTTGCCTCCTTGATGCCACTTTGTATGAGGCTATGTTTTATTTATTTTTTATTTTAGGCATGTCGTAAATCAAAGCCGAACCACTGGTACACCAGTGATATACAGCAATATTAGTAAGTTGACAAGTGATAGCACTGATTCTAAATATGTCCCTGGATGACGTGTCTCATGCTCCTGATATGCTCGAATGGGACTCAAGAGCTGACACATGTCTCGTAGAACTGGCTATTAGCTAAGCTATCGAGTTATAATTTGACACGAAACTCCAACTGTAACGAGCTAAAATCATAATTTTTACTAGAAGTTGTGACTTATCGAGGTAAGCTTACGCCAGTTACTGATTGCATCAGTCGTTGCAACATTTTTACGCCATGCATTCATTGAACAGATCTATTTGATTTTCCGGGACGATCCGGCATCTGTTGATCTGTGTTACGATATCGATATTTCACATATTTGCGGTAATGAACTGACACAACTCACCAGGTAATGATCACGGATACAATTCCATACACAGGTTAGCCATTTCCTTCAGCTTCCTCCTAAACCAACTGCCTTAGTCATCCATTTTGCAGTTTGATTAATCCCCAGCCTCCACCGATCTTGTCACTTGTTTCCCGCCCCCCTATGCGCGCTCAGGTGGCCTGATACCAGATAACCGATCTCATGAGCGGTGATGTGGTGAGCGTATACACCGCACCCCACATGACCTCGGCGCGCCTGACTGGCTGAGCCGCCTGTCTCGGGCATGCAGGGGGTGGTGCGCGCCCCGCCACCGCCGGCGCCACCGCCGCCGCGGCATCCGATGTGGTCAATGAGCTGCACAACCCCGGCTGACGGGCGGCGGGCGGCGGGCGGCGGGCGGCTCTCCCCTTATTGGGCACTGGCAGCTCTGAGTCATATAATATGTTACCACCACCAGCTGTGGCCGACTCAGCACCCCGACTGTAGCCACTGAAGCAATTCTCCCACCCACCCAGGTGGTTTCCAAATATCCTATGTTCACCTTGACGTTATTGAATTACGGAGGGGCAGGCTAGTTTAATATACAATATGTCAAATGGATCAAACCATTCGTTTTTGTCCCTTCTTTCAATACAGTTACTCCGTTTGGCCTAATTGATTTGCAATGCCTTGTAGCAACGGTGCTATCTTGCCAGCGAAGAGTACGTAATGGTCATTTACAAACTTCGAAAAGGAAGCCGGAAGGTGCTATGCTGTTAGAATACAATTTGCGCTCTTAATTTGACTAACTTCCTTATCAGTGGCATATATCTAAATTTGAATTTATCTTCATTCAATTTGGGTTAAATCTTATATTATTAATTATAAGATGTCTGTCCGTGCGTGCGTGCGTGCGTGAGTGGTACGTACGTGTAAATTAAATAACGTAACGGTCATACACAAATCGGATAATAACTCGACAACCGTTGTAGTTAGGTGTGTGAAATTTGGCACGCAGGTCCGGTGGTAGAGGTGCACCATCGTATTTTTTTTTTACAAGATCCAATATATGTGTTATCCGCTGTGTCGGCGACAACTGTGTCATTGGTTCAACATAAGGAACGGCCAAATGAATAAATCGACGAAAATGGCCAAACGCGCGTCGATTCCGGGCCGATAACTCGTAAACCGAGGGTCGCAGCGACATGCGATAAACACGATCCGATGGAGAGTACAATGGCCTGGCGTGTCACATGTCGTTCAGAGCAAAGCTTAGTTCAAGTCGAAAGTTATGACAACTTACATAAAAAATCGCCATTTTCAGTATTTAAATAGGTACTCGGAAACTGTTGGATATAGAACGCTGAGACTTGACTACTTTGCAAGCAAAGGTACCCTCTTTAAATTATATCTGTAACACAAAGCTGTTTGAGTAATATTTAGGCAGGTTGCCAGGCGTTGCAATATTTTTGCAATGTTTTTTTTACCATGATATTCTGCCAAACATCGTAAAGGATAACACAAAGACGAGTTTTAACAATAACAAAATATACACCCGGATAGCGCCGTCTTTACTGACCAATATCCACCCAAAATATTTCGCTTCTAGCTAATAGATAACTTATGATAATGACAGACGTAAATCATTCCTGACGCTAAGACGCGGCATCGCCGGGCGGCGGCGGTGGCGGCGGCGGCCCGGGTTAGTTTGCCGGCTGCCGGCAGAGGCGCTGGCTGAGACTTGAGATACGCACGCGGCTGGTGAGCTTGGCCGGCGAGTGTGATAGTTTCCCACGGCCGACAGGGGCGCCTTTCATAACATATAAATCGGACCGGGAAATGGGCAGCAAATGAATTGGCTGACTATATATATATTAGCTGGCTATATAAATAAATCCGTCCTATGCTATCCACCCAAAAAAAAATCGCCACCGGTTTATAGTTAAGCTATGAAGAATACAAACGTAAAATATGAATTAACCCGCGCGGCGCTGGGGTCTCCATCCGAACGCCCGGTGCTAAGGGGGGGGGGGTAAATTTTACCCCCCTCGTATCTTCCGAACCAATAACCGCAGCGAGACGCGCAAGGTGTCGATAGAAAGCTCTCAGTGAGAAGAATCTAACGCGTATCCGATTTTTTTTAATAAGGTCACATGTCAGGTCACGGTCAGGTCAAGTGTCAAAATTTAAGTATTTGGGTTTTTGGGCTATACTTTCCATCCAAAACCTTATATTGCAACTATTATCTCACAAAGTGCTCCCAACTGTATAATGCATCTCCTGCATAAGTAAAAGTGAAATTGTAAGCAAAGGTCAAGGTCAAGATTAGGTCACAAAGGTCACAGGTCTACGAAAACCATGCGACACATGTTGTATGGGTTATTTTACACGTGTAATTCGATAGAAGCAGCAATTTTCACAGCCTGACCCCATATAATGGTCATCAGGTCAAAGTCAGGTCATAATAAGGACAATATTTGAAATGAATTAATATAAATCAACATTGCATGTTTCTAGACTAGTTTTGTCTTAGAAATACAGTGGTAGCATGTATTTGTCTGTATCTGGTCAGTAAAAGCCAAAAAAACGCAAATTAAACAAATGACGTCTTGAGTTACTTATACTTCGAGAGCTATAAGTCAGTCAAAAATAAGGATATTGCTTTGAAATTTGGTGTCAGCATCTTTCATACTCGGTTCTCTATTACGTCTTCCGGTTTTTTGCATTTTTTAAAATGTTGTGGAAATTCTTCCAAAAAATCAGTTTTTTGCATTTTGGGGGTCAAAAATCCAAAATGTTGAAAATCCGAGATGGCCATTTTAAAGACAATGTTATTCTCTGTCTTTTGACGCCTTTTATTTGCGAGTTGCAATAACATGCTATTCTCTACGATTTTTCAAACATTTAACGTTTTTTCACCAAAAATTACATGGCATGACGTCATTAAAACGTCATTATCTCCCCCAAAATTTTCACGAATTTCAACCAAATTAAGGTAGAAGACGTGGAATTGATGCACCATAAGGTACCATCAGTTTCACTGTGATATCTTTCATAGTTTTCAAGTTATTGAGAAAATCCGGGGGGGGGGGGGGGAATTTACACCCCCCAGCGCCGCGCGTGTTAACACTTTAACAATGAACGCTCAGCAATACGCCTCGGTGGTGTAGTGGGTAGCGTCTCTGATTACTAAGTGAGTGAAGCGGGTTCGACTCCGGCAGGCGCCCGGACTCTTTCTAAAACGGGATATCAAATATTAATATATAAATTAGCTGGCTATATAAATAAATGTTTATTTTTAAAATAAGTACCTAAATCGGACCAGTTAATTGCCATTGAACGTATTGGCTGGCTATATAAATTAGCTGGCTATATAAATAAATGGCTATATAAATAAATGTCATATAAATAAATGGTTTTATTAAAATAAATACCTAAATCGGACCGCTTAAAGGGAATGTTTCACCTTTCTGAAAGTTGTCAAATATACACTGGTAGTAGTAGAAAATATGAAGCTGCTGCTGAAAACGATGGTGATATTTTTAACTCGAAAAGTCACTTAACTTTATACAAATTAAGCTCTTAGATTTGGGCGAATGACGTCATTATTGAGCTATAGACCGCCGCTGATTGGCTGACAAAGTGAGATTGGCTGAAAAATGGTTGTCAGTCAATCAGCGGCTGCACCAGCCTGGAGGAGCAAATGGTAAATTAATTGCTTAAAAACGGTTAAGTTTTGGGGAAAATTACTTTAGTAATTTATACATTTCAATAACGGCCCAAGATAATGGCTATCTCAGTGTAAAACTAATACATTTACCGAATGCTTCTTATATATTATATATCCGCGCTCACGGATATATATATTCAAACAGCTGATGGCAGAGCGGAGAGCGGCACTTCGCAGCGGCGACCGTGACCACTACCGGCAGCTGAACCGGCGCGTGCAGGCCGCTATACGTGGTGACACCCGGGACGCTATCCAGCGGCACATCCGTGAGCGCGGGCCGGCCTCGCTGTGGAGAGGAGTGCAGCCCGTAGTAGCCTCTAAGAAGGCTGGCAAACCGCCGATAACTGCCGAATGTGTTGACGTCGATGCTCTAAATAAGTACTTTGTTGAGGTCGGCGTGAACACGTCGCGAACTGTAGATGGGTCCGGACCCGAGCTGCCTGTTCGCTTGCCTCGAGTGTCGACCGGCTCGCTTACACTCGCGCCTGTCACTCCTGCTTATCTGCATTCCGTTGTTGGCAGGATGAACGGTTCGTCGGCCTGTGGTGCAGATGGGCTGTGTGTCCGATTCATTAAGATGTGAATCGACTCGCTGTGTCATGTTCTGTCACACATTGTGAACTCGAGCATCACCTCACATACCGTTCCTGACTCATGGAAACTCACTCTGGTCCATCCCATTCCGAAAGCCTCGAAGTCTGACGACTTTAGTCGCTACAGACCGATCTCGATCCTTACTACCATAGCCAAAATCACCGAACGCGTTGTTTCCGAACAACTAGACTCCTACTTCACTACCCATCATCTATTCTCCCCTAACCAGCACGGCTTCAGGACCAACCATTCCACCGACACCGCACTGCTCACCCTTACCGATCACGTTTTCCATGCCATGGATCAGCGCGAAGTCACTCTGCTCTGCCTATTGGACTGCTCTCGCTGTTTCGATTGTATCCCGCATGGTGCGCTGCTGCGTAAGCTTAGGCTCTACGGAGTTGACACGCGCTGGTTTGAAAGTTACCTGGTTAACCACTATCAGCGCGTTCAGGTCCGGACCACTGGAGTGTCTCGCGGTGGCACACTATCCCAGCCCCTTCTTAATCCTATCGGCACGTACCAGGGTTCCGCTCTCGGACCGATACTGCACAACATATATGCCAATGACTTACCGTTGTATATGGATGACTCCATTGGTATCATCGCCTACGCAGATGACGTCCAGTTGTACGTCTCTGGCCCACCGAGAGACCTCAGTCGGCTCGTCAAAGCGATGGAAAGCAGCCTATCTGTTAAATCAAACTGGTACGGCAACAACGGTCTCAAAATTAACTCAGCGAAAACTCAGATCATTGCGCTCGGAACCCGCGAAATGACTCGGCGCCTCCCCCCGATCAGCATTACCTTCTCCGGCTCCACGATTACCTGCTCCAGCTCCGTTAAAAAACTTAGGTGTCTGGTTCGACAGCGACATGAGTTTTGTCACTCACACGGACGACGTAGTGCGGCGGTGTACTGACTCTCTGTGCGGACTGAGCCACAGCAGGCACAGTCTCCCCCAATCGGTTCTGATAACACTGGTTCAGGGACTGGTATTCTCCGTGTTACGATACTGTCTGTCTGTATATGGGGCGAGTAATGTGACTCAGCGCGGGCGACATCAGAAGCTGGTTAGGTTCGCTGCCCGAGTAGTCTCCGGTCGTAGGAAGTACGATCATGTCAGCGATGTTATTGACGACCTGGGTTGGCTCACTGCAGACAGCATGTATATGTATCACTACCTGGTACTAGTGAGAAAGATGCTGGTAACCTCTGAGCCACAGCACCTCGCCAGATATTTAGTTACTAGGCAGAGTGTGCATGGAAGGGACACCCGACAAAGTAACAGACTCCTGACGCCCGCCATTCGATCGGAGAGCGGACGGCGGCGCTTCTTGTTCACCGCTGTGTCGGACTTCAACGAGCTGCCGTCTGATCTGCGCTGCCTTAGCTGCCCGGCATTTAAACGCGACCTGAAGGAATACCTATGGGAACGGGAACGCGCCGATTGAGCTCTCCTGCATGCTACGATGTGTTGTGTGTATGATCTCGCAGATTGAGTGCTGATATGATGTGAATGTATTGCATGCATGTTTACATATATTCCTGCGTATTTAGGAACAACTTGACACGAGACACAGAATAGCCGTTTTGGTAGCGGATGTGTCTTTTAAAGTGAAATAAAATAAAATAAAATATATGAGATCAGGTTGTTCAAAATAGCCTTTATGATTATATTGTATATGTTAAACAAGCCAAAAACATGTGCTTTCCTCATGCATAATGTAGACCATTTGTATTAATAAGTATTCCATTTATTAGTGATTCAAGGTGCATGACCTAATCCTTCGCCCTTGCGAGGACTTGCATCAGACTCGGCCTCATGCACCATACACAGTACCAGTATCCAGTATCCAGTATCCAGTATCCAGTATCCAGTATCCATATACCTATGAACACTTTAGAAGATAATGACCTCACTGCACAGTGGCGCATCATGGTTGGGAAAAATGGGCAATTCCTCCCCCCCCCTCCCAACGAAAAATCGGTAGGCAAACGTATGTTTTTGCCCCCCCCCCCCCCAACAAACAAAAAAATCCCGACTTGAAAATCCCGAAACATCTTGAATCTGAGTAAAATGGTTATTTGTAATTGTTTTCATCAGACAATATATACTGCAATTTGTATGTCTAGGTCCCCAGCTCCAGCTCCAGCATCCAGGTCTCCAGCTCTATTGTTGTAGTGAATCATCTTATTTTCATCCTTGTTCCGTAGATTCACATTATGAAATTGTCAGCTCCGTCCGTCAAACGGTTTTCGAGTTACAGCCTTGAGCAACTTTGTTGTCATACAAAACTGTTTTTTCAGAGGGCAATATCTCCCATCTAAATCATGCGATTGATATAAACCTATATATCATCAGAATCATCAGTAACAATATATTGATGTGATCAAAATCATGTTCAAAACTACAAAAAAAAATTACATGTGATTTCAGACCTAAGATCACGTGATTTTATGATGTGGCCACTTAAAATTCGTTTTGTTTTTCTTGCCAAAATCGACTTCGATTCATTGGCCTTCGATGGTAAGAAAATTGGACATATTTTTTCCCTTTTAAATATTGTATTTATATTGTTTGTCGAAAAATCATGGTGACCGTGCTGTCTTTGGTAATAACTTTGCACACAATTGTTCTACAGAGCTTAACTTAACGGCATTATATGTGTCTCGTTGAGCTGCATTCAATAATGCCTAGCATGACCCCAGCAGAGGCCTATTTCACAAAGAAGTTAGTAATTACACATGTTTGCGATTACAAACGCAAGAAAATATTGCAAACCTCACAAAAAGCTATTTCACAAACATTCGCCACCTCTGAATTACCGATTGTAAAGAAAATTGTAAACACAAATGCAAGGCGATATCACAAATGTTAGTACAGCAGAAAGCTTGAAATCAAGAACGTTTGTATTAAAACTTGATGCTAATGACAAATAATTTGATTGTTAACAAATTAATATAACAAATATTTACATTGTGGTTTATTTTTGTATTCAATATAAAATTAGTTATAGGGAGAATAATCTATTAATTAACATTTCATCGGAATGCAAACTCTGATCGTAAAAATACATCTTGGTAAGCAGTTAGAGTAAACAGAATTTGACCATTCACCAGGTGGCGGAGCATAACAACAGAACTACTCTTAAAAGAAAGATCGTTGAATTTCTCGACCATTTTTTCACCTAACCTAGCCGATTTCTTACTTCGTAAAGGGTGAAGGTTCACTGTACATTGCACAAGACATCGTTGACCGCTGCAATTCTATCGCCATGCGGTTTCTCCGCGCGGAGGCGCCCCTCACAGCGCAATCGGTAAGGTGCATGCACTGTGACTGGACTTCAAAGCTGGAGATCTCTGTTCGAATCTCTCGGAAAATAAATTGTTTTGGGCAGCTATACCTATGCATAACTAAACCATTACCCTAACAACCTCGCAACGTAACAACCTCACCAAGAAAATAACCTGAACAGTCAAACAATGTCAACTGTCAATGCAGTTTCTGAAATTCAGAACCCCTGACCCACTGGAATTACAAGTTTGTAATTGCAAACATTTCCTCACTTCCGTCAACCTTTGAGAAATAGAACGTGTGCAATTGCAATTTTTTTTTACAAACAATATCTTTGTAAAGTAGTTTGTAAATGGTAAATTGATATTTACTGCCCTGGGGTTTTGTGAAATCCAAACTACAAACATGTGTAAAAATTATTTGTAATTACAAAGAAATTCTTTGTAATTACAAACTTTTTTGCTTTGTGAAATAGGCTACAGGTCACTCCGTGACTTGAGGTTGAGTTCCCAAATGTCCTGGCTTGATTATACACTAGATAATTTGCTGGAATTTTCGCTTTATTGGGCAAAGTTGGACATTTTTTATCTCTGGAAAACACTTTTAGCTATTTGTATGACATTCTCGGTCTGTAAATAGAGATTATAAAATGTGATGTCTTGAGAACCCACAGACGCCTCTTTATCGGCGAAATATTGAATTATGTCATCAGGTGATCTTGATCACTGAGCGGAATAGGTTGGCACGTGATTCAAAGGGTCTGCAGTCTTCACCATCCTATTCAACCTAAGACAAATCACGAATTTTAACTGAGAACATAACGAAATCACGTGACCTGACCTGAGGTCACATGCCAAAATGTCGCCACTTTTTCAATCGAGTTCTAAACAGAATATTACATTAAATTAATTTGTGGTTAATGGCTATTCTGATGATACATATGTTTATACACAGATAACAGGAGACCACCTATATTCGACACGAAATATTTGTTCTCTTATTTTAAGCACAGCAGTAAACGACGGTGCTGGACTCGCATTTTCACGAACCGAGACATAAAAGTGTAATCAGCTTAACAGCTCTGTTTCAAATTTCGACTCTAAAATAAGAGGCCGAAAATTTCGTGTCAAATCCAGGTCTCCTGCTATCTGTGGTTTATATAATTCGAATTATGTATATGGGAGATATCGCCCGAAGAAAATTAAAGCTTTGGGCAACATTAAACAGATGACTGAGGCTATAACTCGAAAACAGTTCGACGGACGGGGCTAAAAAAAAATTACAGCGTGAATCTCCGGCGCCGATGACCCCCGACACCTAGTTCAATCGAAATACGAGAAGTAGGGTGTTATGGTTTGGTCGATCTGACGTGGACTGCCCCGGGTAGCCTCTGGTCACGTGACCTTGAGGTCATAGAGCGACTACAATGCTGATGTTATATATAATTGAAAGCAGGTCGATGAGATAAGCGTAATGTCGTTGATTTGAGCTCTCTAGTACAATTACGTGCACAGTTATTACCAAAAACGTGCTGTGCTGGTGACATTATTTTTCCAAATATAAAGATATAAATACAATATTTAGATAACAAATTATCACATTTTTTTTAAACATCGAAGGCTCCGTATCCGTATTATGTATAGATGTCCATATAACGTGTTGAAATTCCAAAATCTTATAATTTTCCTAAAATTATTTCTTCATAATAATCTATTGTTTCTGATGATTCAGATGATATATAACATTATATGACTCGCATGATGTAGATTTAATGATTTCATGATTCGCATTTTAAGCACAGCAGTGAACGACAGTGCTGGACTCGCATTTGCACGAGCCGAGACATAAAAGTGTATCAGCTTAACAGCTCCGTTTCAAATTTCGGCTCTAAAATAAGAGGCCGAAAATTTCGTATCAAGTCCAGAGCCTTGTTCACGGCCTCCTGCTGACGGGCTGCCCACGGCTGCCCAAAACGGCAGCATACACCAACCTACGTCATCGCCGGCGATTACTACTTGAACACAAATGCTGTCGATTCACGATACATAGCTGGCGTACTTGCGTATACATTAAACAAAATTAAAGCCTGGCTTATGGTACCTAATACCAACATAAACAGTAAACTAAAATGATCGCAGACTTACTCCATATCCATCTTCGCTTCTTCAAGCTTTTCGCTTGGAGATCGTTGGTTGTTTATCGACGCTTCACGTTCGGAAATTGCCGCATGCGCCAATTTGTGTTATCTGTTGCCCGGCTGACGCGATTTTCCGGCAGCAGCGACAGCAGGAGGCAGCAGAGGTATGACGTCATACACCGTACCCCTCTCCACATCCCATTCCCCTTACTGGTCCACGCTGATTGGTCGATACGTTTTGACAGCAGTAGGCAGCAGCAGTCAGCCCGTCAGCAGGCGTCGTGAACAAGGCTCAGGTCTACTGTTATATAATTTGTTTATATAATTCTAATTATGGAGATGGGAGATATCGCCCGCTAAAAATGGGAGTTTTGCTTGACATTACAAAGTTGCCCGAGACTGTAACTCGAAAACCCTTTGAAGGACAGGGCTGAAAAGTTAACAGCGTGAATCTACAGCCCAGATAACCCCCGACACGTAGTTTTATCGAAATATGAGATGTGGGGTGTTATTTCGAGATATTTTGGTCGATCTGTCTTTGAATGCCCAAATTGCCCCCCCCCCCCCCGCCCAAAAAAAAAATCGGTAGGCAAACGCATATTTTTGCCCCCGCCCCCAAACCGTTGCGGGAGGTTGTAGTTTTTGCTCCGGGAAGGCGTGATTTATCCCTCTCCCCCGCTCAACGACTCTTCGCGCTGACGACCCGACCCCCCCCCCCCCGGTCAACAACTTTTCGCTGACGAAACGGAGCGAAATTCCCCACCCCCCAACTCGAAACCTAGATCCGCCACTGCCACTGCATGGCTTTGGATGTAAAAAAATATAGCTCATACACTCAACTATCCTGATTTTGACCTTTCACCTGACCTTGACCTGATACGTCACCTTATATTTAAAGAAGAAGTATGCGTTATTTGATGTGTCTCGTCCAGAACTTGCGCTGTTGGCTTTTCTCGTCTCGATAGTCATTAATTTGGTAGATAACCGGGGGGGGGGGGGGGCGGGGGGCGGGGGAGCGCTCCACAACTGTCAGTGTCCGTCCGTTGGGGGAAGCGCTCCCCAACTGTCCAGTGTCCGTCCGTCGGGGGAGGCGCTCCACAACTGTCCAGTGTCCGTCCGTCGGGGGAGGCGCTCCACAACTGTCCAGTGTCGGTCCGTCCGTCGGGGGAGGCGCTCCACAACTGTCCAGTGTCCGTCCGTCGAGGGAGGCGCTCCACAACTGTCCAGTGTCCGTCTGTCCGTCGGGGGAGGCGCTCCACAACTGTCCAGTGTCCGTCCGTCGGGGGAGGCGCTCCACAACTGTCCAGTGTCCGTTCGTCCGTGGGGGAGGCGCTCCACAACTGTCCAGTGTCCGTCCGTCGGGGGATGCGCTCCACAACTGTCCAGTGTCCGTCTGTCCGTCGGGGGAGGCGCTCCACAACTGTCCAGTGTTCGTCCGTCGGGGGAGGCGCTCCACAACTGTCCAGTGTCCGTTCGTCCGTGAGGGAGGCGCTCCACAACTGTCCAGTGTCCGTCCGTCGAGGGAGGCGCTCCACAACTGTCCAGTGTCCGTCCGTCCGTCGGAGGAGGCGCTCCACAACTGTCCAGTGTCCGTCCGTCCGTCGGAGGAGGCGCTCCACAACTGTCCAGTGTCCGTCCGTCGAGGGAGGCGCTCCACAACTGTCGAGTGTCCGTCCGTCGGGGGATGCGCTCCACAACTGTCCAGTGTCCGTCCGTCGGGGGAGGCGCTCCACAACTGTCCAGTGTCCGTCCGTCCGTGGGGGGAGGCGCTCCACAACTGTCCAGTGTCCGTCTGTCGAGGGAGGCGCTCCACAACTGTCGAGTGTCCGTCCGTCGGGGGATGCGCTCCTCAACTGTCCAGTGTTCGTCCGTCGGGTGGAGGCGTTCCACAACTGTCCAGTGTCCGTCCGTCGAGGGAGGCGCTCCACAACTGTCCAGTGTCCGTCCGTCCGTCGGAGGAGGCGCTCCACAACTGTCCAGTGTCCGTCCGTCCGTCGGAGGAGGCGCTCCACAACTGTCCAGTGTCCGTCCGTCGAGGGAGGCGCTCCACAACTGTCGAGTGTCCGTCCGTCGGGGGATGCGCTCCACAACTGTCCAGTGTTCGTCCGTCGGGTGGAGGCGTTCCACAACTGTCCAGTGTCCGTCCGTAGTCAATGTCTTTCGGCAGAAACGCCAGGAAAGAGATATTCCTAGGCCAGTCCTGAAAGGAAAATGTTCCGGCCTCCGGAGACCGAAATGCCCGCGGACAGGAATATGGTCAGGCTCAGGCCTTGTATCCCAGCAGTAGGTATATTTATTCAACTGTAGATTTTAATAGTATTATTGCTCGGCTCTCGATTCCAGCAATACAGGTAGATAATTCGCTCTCAGTTCTGTGTTCCAGCTCTTTAGTTATTCAGCTCTGGATTCCAGCAGAACTACAGCTCTGGATTATTTAGTGTATTGAAGCATGATAGTCCCTTAGCTCTGTAGTCCGGCGGTATAATTCCTTAGCTCTGTATTCTGGCGGTATAGTTCCTTAGCTCTGTAGTCCGGCGGTATAGTTCATTAGCTCTGTATTCCGGTGGTATAGTTCCTTAGCTCTGTATGCCGGCGGTATAGTTCCTTAGCTCTGTATTCCGGCGGTATAGTTCCTTAGCTCTGAATTCCGGCGGTATAGTTCATTAGCTCTGTATTCCGGCGGTATAGTTCCTTAGCTCTGTAGTCCGGCGGTATAGGTCCTTAGCTCTCTATTCCGGCGGTATAGTTCCTTAGCTCTGTATTCCGGCGGTATAGTTCCTTAGCTCTGAATTCCGGCGGAATAGTTCCTTAGCTCTGTAGTCCGGCGGAATAGTTCCTTAGCTCTGTAGTCCGGCGGAATAGTTCCTTAGCTCTGTATTCCGGCGGTATAGTTCCTTAGCTCTGTATTCCGGCGGTATAGTTCCTTAGCTCTGTATTCCGGCGGTATAGTTCCTTAGCTCTGAATTCCGGCGGAATAGTTCCTTAGCTCTGTAGTCCGGCGGAATAGTTCCTTAGCTCTGTAGTCCGGCGGTATAGTTCCTTAGCTCTGTACTCCGGCGGAATAGTTCCTTAGCTCTGTATTCCGGCGGTATAGTTCCTTAGCTCTGTATTCCGGCGGAATAGTTCATTAGCTCTGTATTCCGTCGGTATAGTTCCTTAGCTCTGTATTCCGTCGGTATAGTTCCATAGCTCTGTATTCCGTCGGTATAGTTCCTTAGCTCTGTATTCCGGCGGCATAGTTAATTAGCTCTGTACTCCGGCGGCATAGTTCCTTAGCTCTGTAGTCCGGCGGAATAGTTCCTTAGCCTTAGCTTTGTATTCCTATTCCGGCATCAGTTACTCAGCCCTGGAATCCAACAGTGTCGCGGGTCGGCGCCGCCGCCACCGTCGCCGCCGCCGTTGACGCCTGTTTTACGGCAGTGGCGGCGCGCCGCAGCCAAGTTGCGCAACATCGCCGGTGGCAGCCGGCGCCTGGCGCGCGCGCGGCACCTACCCACTCCGAGCAATCAATCGCCGGGGCGGGGCCTGGGCGGTCCGCTCGGTCACGTGACTCCCTCTGGAGGCGGGGCCTAGCGGCACCCTACTGCGCATGAGCGGGCGACGGCCCCGCTCGGGCAGCGGCTCAGTTGTGTGCGAGCGCCGGCGCGGGTGTGGTCTGTGCCGCGTGCGATATTCGGTCGGGTCTCGGCGTCTCGGAGTTTGACTGAGATGGTGATGGAACAGCCTCCCGGTGAGTAGACGCAGCGGGCCGTCAGCACCAGGTGACTGGTGCTGTTGGTGACCGTGTCCAGGGGTGCGCCATTGTCAGTAGGTGGGGAGGGGCGGGAAGTGATGGTCAGTGGGGGCGGCCGGGTGAGGGACCACCCCGCCAGCCCGGGTCGCCAGCTCACAGGAGAAGGTTGGGTCGGCCAGCCAGTCTGACCACTGCCATGGCTGTGTTGTGGATAGACCAACACGCCGGATCTATACAAGTTGCTAACGTGGAGTCAGGAGTCGTTGTGGGAGATCAGTCGGGAATCACGCAACGCGCCTTGCCGAACGTGATGTGGCCAGTGTCCCTGCGCTGACCGCTGTTGACGGTGATTTGACAGTGCCCTTTTGCCGATGGGTCAATATTTGCTGGTATTTTGCACTCGGTTAACTCCAGTCTAGCGAAGGTTGGGTGGCGTCAGGCGAATGTATAAACAAAAGTAATGAAGTAGTCACCGGCTGTGATTTATTGAAAGATGAATGAATGAGAAATGGGTGGTTTGTAATCAAATTATTGCAATGATCGTGCTCTTGTTTTCGTCTGAAAATGAATAATCGGATTACGTGTATTATTTCTGTGGCACATTTCTCCCAGTCTCATTTGCCATAGGACGGAATGCAATTTTCGAAAACGTGCGTTGACATAATTGTCTTGAAATAAGGAACACCCATGTGGAACGGCTTAGTATCTGCGCTATCCACACTGCTATTATATGCTGACGCACCAGTGCAGTCGGCACTTCCAGTTTGGAAGTAAAATATTCGAACTGTCAGAGGAACACCACTCATTCCGCATCGCTTCGATATCTGAAACATTATTGGCTATTTTCCTAATTCCCAGCAACTTACACTTGTCAAGATTGGCAAAATAATTGCGCTGCAACCGTATGCAAAGTATGGCATTAGAGCGTATTGCTAATTTTGTATGTGGTTTTATGGAAAGGATGAATATTTTCGTCCTTGTCGAAGGTGCTGTCTTACGGACTCGTCAATTGCCATGATATCGCCTTTCCTGGGTGTTCGGAGGTCAGTGAAGTATAGGTATGCACCGAAATATATGCACCGAAGGGGATTTTTTGCTCAACATCTTATCTCGAACAACCATGCCCCTTCAACAACTGTATGGTCTGGATGTTTAATATTGGTTGCTCAATTAAATTAGCAACCTTTTTATCTGTACCGTACTTCTGCCGGGTATCATCGCGGTCTATTGTACCGTACCTCTGTTGCCGGGTATCATCGCGGTCTGCTGTAACGTACCTCTGTTGCTGGGCATCGCGGTCTGCTGTACCGTACCTCTGTTCCCGGGTATCGCGGTCTGCTGTGCCGTATCTCTGTTGCCGGGTATCATCGCGGTCTGCTGTACCGTACCTCTGTTGCCGGGTATCGCGGTCTGCTGTATCGTACCTCTGTTGCCGGGTATTGCGGTCTGCTGTGCCGTACCTCTGTTGCCGGCTATCATCGCGGTCCGCTGTACCGTACCTCTGTTGCCGGGTATCGCGGTCTGCTGTAACGTACCTCTGTTGCCGGGTATCATCGCGGCCTGCTGTAACGTACCTCTGTTGCCGGGTATCGCGGTCTGCTGTACCGTACCTCTGTTGCCGGGTATCATCGCGGTCTGCTGTACCGTACCTCTGTTGCCCGGTATCATCGCGGTTTATTGTACCGTACCTCTATTGCCGGGCATCGCGATCTGCTGTAACGTACCTCTGTTGCCGGGTATCGCGGTCTGCTGCACCGTACCTCTGTTGCCGGGCATCGCGGTCTGCTGTAACGTACCTCTGTTGCCGGGTATCATCGCGGTCTGCTGTAACGTACCTCTGTTGCCGGGTATCATCGCGGTCTGCTGTACCGTACCTCTGTTGCCGGGTATCGCGGTCTATTGTACCGTACCTCTGTTGCCGGGTATCATCGCGGTCTGCTGTGCCGTACCTCTGTTGTCGGGTATCGCGGTCTGCTGTACCGTACCTCTGTTGCCGGTTATCGCGGTCTGCTGTACCGTACCTCTGTTGCCGGGTAGCATCGCGGTCTGCTGTACCGTACCTCTGTTGCCGGGTATCATCGCGGTCTGCTGTGCCGTACTTCTGTTGCCAGGTATCATCGCGGTCTGCTGTGCCGTACCTCTGTTACCGGGTATCGTGGTCTGCTGTACCGTACCTCTGTTGCCGGGTATCATCGCGGTCTGCTGTGCCGTACCTCTGTTGCCGGGTATCGCGGTCTATTGGACTCTGCTACCGAATATCGCGGTCTGTGGCACCACCGGGCACGGTACCACATTCGGCTTTAAAAATATTGTTTCCGTGCAACGAGTATTTCCTGTTTACTACATGCCCATGTAACTCCGATGTAACCCGTGTAACCCGTGTATCCCGTATGGCTCACGTGTCTCGTGTATTTTGTGCACCTCGTATGTTGTGTTGTCTCATCTTCCCTGTGAATCTCATGTACCTGTATCCCGTGTTCCTGTTTATACCAGGTGTCCTCATATGCTCTGTGTATCTCTTGCATCTATCCCATGTTTCCCGCCTATCTCGTCTGTTCTCCCGTGTATCTCGTCTACTCTGCGTCTCCTCCATTTGTCTCTGTATATCCCATATGTCTCCGATATGTCCCGTTGAGCCCGTATAGCCCGTATATTTCCAGTGTATCCATATTTCCCGACTGCTCGTAAATTCCGTATAGCCCACGTATGCCGTGAGTTCCGAGTAACGCAGGCGTCATCGGCACACCTGAGCAGAATAGCCGGTTGTTCTCGGTTGACTGCATCGCCAGCGTGTATTCTGCCCAGTCTGTGCTGGTCATTTACCCCATGTGTTCCGTGAGTTATGGTGCATGTGACGCGCGTCTCATGCATCTCATATAATATTGCACCTACTACCTGTATACTGTGTATCCCGCTTAACCCGTGTTCTGTTGCCCGTCAATCGATATTAGGTACGTCGCTTTGTCCAGTGGCGGCGCAAGCCTTCCGTGATTGGTTAGGCAACGCTTCCGGGCAATACCTAATGCACGTGTTAAATGGCCCATTTTCGGGAAGTCATATCTCCGATTCTATCTAACCGAATTGGATGCAACTGCTTTTAAAAGACAGGTCCCAAATAGCGCAGGTACATCACTGAGCATGCGCATATCGCATTGTCCCAAATAATAATTAGTCGCACCCGATGAACACGAACATTTGCCTGCGCCGCTTTAAGCGCAAATGGTGAGGCCTACCATTTCTGCCAAAAATATTGGCGATATACTGGTCCTAGCCAAGACTCTTAGCCAAATACTATGGCTTAACCTGGCTTAGGCGTGCCTTAGTCCCCAAGTTTTCGCCGCTTTGGCAGCCTTTGTTTTTGTATCGGAGAAAACCAGGCACGAATACAGCTAAGTTAACACTATCATAAGCATGCAATAATGCAAATCCTAGTACGCAGTCTTACTCTGCAAAGGTTAGCATGGTCAATTTGTCGCCATTTTAACGCAAAAGATGTAGGTATGTCAGGAAAACTGTCTGTAGTACCTATTTTCCTATGATTTTAGACAACGAAATTCTTACAAAACAATGCAAGAATATGGTCTCAACTTTGGTTAGGCACTGCTTAAAGTCCCTTAATGGACGCGCCGCCACTGGCTTTGTCCCAATTTGTATCCTTCCTATTCTTTGGTCTGTGTGTTTCCATACATTATTTTTTAGCGAAGTTCGATTTATAGATACCTTAATTGCAATATTTACACACAGACATCGACCACACAATTATTGATACCTGCAGCCGAGGGCGCCGCCACCTTCCGGAAGTTGGGGGGGGGGGGCGGAGACATTCTGAAGTCGATTCTGTCCATGCAACGCCCATAGGCGTAATGTTAAAATCCGAAAATGTTGGGGGGACACGTCCCCCCGTCCTCTCCCCCTGTGGCGGAGCCCCTGCCTACAGCGTTAGTTCGCTGCCCACCAAACCAGCAATTGTTATCACAAATATGTAGGCCGAAAGTTGCGTGCCTATATTTTAGCACATGTGTGATTTGTATCCAAGTTAATCCTCCCCGGCTGAGCACTGGCAGGTGTACGGGATGTTATATTTGGAAAACCTGTTGGAGCTGGCTGATGGTACGAGGCCGAGTGACCGCGCCACTCACGACGTGACGCCCTCTGCAGACTCGGGCGTGCAGCGTGTGAGGGGAGACACGTCTGCTCATGACTGGGACATAGTTCACACTAGCCCTCTGCAACCGTATTGTGTGTGTGTGCAGGAATTGAATATTGAGTATTTGTTGGGACCTTTGTCTGAAATTGATACTTCTTTGCCTTCTGATGAAGGTCCGTGATTTAAAATGTATATATTTAGATGTTTTATTATTTTATCACAATCAGCATTACGTTGAAAGTCTTCTATTAAAATATGCAATTCACTATAATATGCAATATGCAGTTCCCCTCGGTATTTCAACTCTGTGTGTAGCCCAACAACAATGCGATATTATGTTTTAATGTGTTTTGTCGTATGACTGCAGCTATAACCTCGGCCCAAGCGCTGCCAACACGATGGTGTGCTCTGCCAGTGTCCAGGAATGTACCCGTTACTGGCCCCCGAGCTTCTTCATAATTTACCTCCTCGCTTTGACCCTTCTTTCCTGATGTGAATATCAGACATTTATATGCTCGTGAATGTGTTTAACGAATTAATTCCTTTTTGATCTTCTTGATGCCTGCATTTTATTTCACTAATGAGTTTGTCCTCAAAATCACTGACTATCAAGTTTTGCAAAGCACTGTTTATTACAGACCAGAGAAAACTAGTGACGCATGACATCAGACCAGCACAGGCCTAATTACAATGGTGACAAACAACGACGGTAACCACTTGGATGGTGACAATACCCTTCTTGGGAAGTTGGAAAGTCTAGGTAAAATTAGGCGGATGTCCGCAGTAATATGAATGGACGGACAGCGCGCAGCCAGCTGTGGATAGCTGTGCAGCTTTGGTGTCTGCAGGGCACTTCACCCACGGAACGCATACACTGAAGTCAGAAGTGGGCGGAGTGGGTGGATGGAATTCCCCATGCAGTTGGTACTTGGTGAGGACCGTTGTTCCGCCAAGTTTGATAACATTTTAAGGTAGGTACGTCAATGCTTAATTAGCGCATTTGTCAATTTTCATCCTTAAAGGGACTGTCCCACCTTCCCAAAAGTTGTCAAATGTACGCCGCTTGTGGTGCAAAATATGAAGTAATTGCTGCCAAACACGATTATGAAATTTGTTTTTGACAAATAGCGCTCAATTTCATAAAAAGTTGGGTTTTAATATTTGGGTTGATGACGTCATATTGGGCTCTAGAGAGCTACACATAAATCCTTTACGCTGCCAAATTATGGCACAATTATTTCGAGACAATTCTGGCGCTTTGAATACAAAACAAACCAATTACCAAATCATTGAAACGTAGCAAAATATCTCCAAGGTTCACCTTAAAACAAGTCGACTACCATCACCATTTGGTAAAGAGAGATGACGCCATCGGCTTTAGACCCGTATTCAAATACACGTAGGGTATATTCGTTATAATTGTCAAGACCAAGCTCGAATTTGTTCAATTAGACCTATGTGGTTGTTTTAACTGCTACCCTACTATATTTCAATACAAATCCAACAACATGGCTATCTCAACTAAAATATAATGTTAAGGTGGGACAGTCCCTTTAAATATCCACATCATTTTACTCCTACAGCCATTTTTAAAAAGCTCCTCCTGTGGTTACACGTACTGCGTGAGACAAACAAGTGCACAGTTATGTTCCTTGCCCGTGCCTCCGTGTGCGTAGCGCTTTATTCCACGCTCCGTGTGCGTAGTGCTTTATCCACGCTCCGTGTGCGTAGCGCTTTATCCACGCTCCGTGTGCGTAACGCTTTATTCCACGCTCCGTGTGTGTAGCGCTTTATCCACGCTCCGTGTGCATAACGCTTTATTCCACGCTCCGTGTGCGTAGCGCTTTATCCACGCTCCGTGTGCGTAGCGCTTTATTCCACACTCCGTGTGCGTAGCGCTTTATCCACGCTCCGTGTGCGTAGCGCTTTATCCACGCTCCGTGTGCGTAGCGCTTTATCCACGCTCCGTGTGCGTAGCGCTTTATCCACGCTCCGTGTGCGTAGCGCTTTATCCCACGCTCCGTATGCGTAGCGCTTTATCCACGCTCCGTGTGCGTAGCGCTTTATCCCTCGCTCCGTGTGCGTAGCGCTTTATCCACGCTCCGTGTGCGTAGCGCTTTATCCACGCTCCGTGTGCGTAGCGCTTTATCCCACGCTCCGTATGCGTAGCGCTTTATCCACTCTCCGTGTGCGTAGCGCTTTATCCACGCTCCGTGTGCGTAACGTTGTATTCCCGCTCCACAGGTGCGTAGCAATTAACACTGCGCCCTGTGGCACGTTAAGTAAGCTCTCAAAGTAATCTCACTCACCGCAAAGCTGTAAGGCATGTACGCTTTCTACATTCACCATTTAATTAAGACATACACAGCACGGGAAACTGTCAGGGTCGGAGCGGCCGCGATGAAATGCAGTTGTCTCTTCCGGCTCCCGTACAACATACAACATAGCACCGTCGCCAGTGCTGGTCGGTGTGGCCGGGAAGGCGGTGGTCGGTGTGACGCAGGCAGCCAGACACGGTTACCTGACCGGAGGGCGGTCTGACGGGGGTGACCGAACGGGCTCGGTGCCGGCTCGGCGCGCGTCAGAAAAAAAAAACATCAGCCGGGCCATCTCGGTGTGATCGGCGGGGCGCCAAGCGTCGGGCGCCGCCGCGGCGGTCCGCCTTGTTAGCCCATCTAATTGGTGGTAATTATGTGCGATGCTGGTGCGATAGCTGACCCCTCTGCCCGTGCCAGCCGTCCAGGAGACAGGGACCTCCTGACGAGGAGACAGACCAGGAGACAGGGACCTCCTGACGAGGAGACAGACCAGGAGACAGGAGACCTCCTGATGGCCAGCCAGACCAGGAGACAGGGACCTCCTGACGAGGAGACAGACCAGGAGACAGGGACCTCCTGACGAGGAGACAGACCAGGAGACAGGGACCTCCTGACGATGAGACAGACCAGGAGACAGGAGACCTCCTGATGGCCAGCCAGACCAGAAGATGGCTCCTCCTGTTTGCTGAGCCTTGTATTGAATATCCGCTGGCCAGTTCGGTCCGGTGTGCTATGAACGGGAGAGGACAGATCGGAGGACGCGCCCACTGCGCCCACGCCCACATGTTATATCCCAAACTCACGAATGACATTGCACGCAATTGCATTGCCGTCCATTAAAAGGATTGTTTACCTTTTGAGGTCATACGTGAAATGAGTAAAACTCTGTTTGTCATATTAATTTAGCAATATTGAAACAAGTTAAACCCTTATTATTCATTTTGTATTTGTTATTGTAGTTTTGTTATCTAGCGTACTGCCACCTCATATAGTATGCGCTCGTATAATATTCACAATTTGCAAACATGTTATATGGAAACGAGGCGCACAGATATAGACAGCTTTGGTTTTATGACACATGCTCAACAATGCATCATTTCAGTGTGGCTCATTAAGATTTTACACTCCACGAACTCACCAATAGCATAGCACGCAATTGCATTGTCGTCCCTTAAAAGGATTGTTCGCCTTTTGAGGTCATACGTGAAATGAGTAAAACTCTGTCATATTAATTTAGCAATATTGAAACATGTTAAGCACTTCTTATTTTCATTTTTAATTTCGCCGAAATTCTTAAATTTATCTTTTCGCATTTAATCGGGCTAAATCGGAAAACGTCCCATAGTGCATCGTCAACATCTCAATGTAGCAGAAGTCACAGGCACCACCTCAATGTCAATCGAAGTCCTGTATGTAGGCTCATACAAAACGATACTTAAACTTCTTGGCGTGATAAATTGATTCTGGATTTTCCTCTGATGGGAAATTAAGTTTTTCGACTAAATATAATTTCGCATAAAACTCATAGCAACCAAATTTAGCGAGTGGCAGGGTTCAATAATGAGCAGACTTGGGTACGTATTTCGTAACCCTGTGTTCAACATGCTCGACATGAAATGCCAAAATGGCGCCGGGTCATGTGCTAAGCAGGGCGGCTACCAACCGTCCCACATCCTTAACTGTCGCGCTTACCTCTCACCATCGGGAGGAAGCAGAGCTACAAATTCGCCGAGCCCAGCGATGCAGCTTTGACCATACCTAAATATTTATAGCTCCTCGCTGGTATGTATTTACGGTAGGCTGAGTCAGGCATCATATTCAGTTTTCGCTCAACCCAAGCTACGGTGTCCAATGTCCATGCATGATGCTTATGATGTGCATTGCTCATTCTGCATCAATTCGTTGACTCTATGACTTACGTGCTACGATAACCCAACTTGCAGAACTCGGTGACGTGGTATGAGCCTGCTTCACACGGAAACTTAACCAGCATCCTAGGTCAACATCCTAGACATGTAAACAAGTGTCAGCTGGGCCAGTGGACCGGCTGCGGGCGTCGGCATGCCTCACTTTTACTCAGAAACCAGGAGCTAGGATCGTGCAAATGTGACGTGAATCGTGGCATTTTCGAAAGATCGTGAAACGTGACATTCTCACATATACAGGGTGTTTCATAATGAATGTCAATTTTAAAATTGTTATTATTCACAGATAAAATTATTTTTATTTTACACATCTAAACATTTGCATTTTTCAAGTCGGATTTTCCCTATCTAGCAAAACGGTTCCACGCAGCACACGAAAGTTCAATTCACTTCCAATGCCTTTTCAACGGAGATGGCGTGTGGCCCTGGTCGCTTCTTCGGGGTTTTTCGGAGTAAGCCAACTCTTGTGCAGACTTCAGCCGGCCCAGGCTTGACAGGGTCAATTTCTTAGCTCCGCCAGGGTCACGGACAACAAAACCAGTAGCCTAGTGATGACAGACATGGGCTTCTAGCGGTCCACAGCCAGTCAGTCTTGTATTTGACAATTAAAACACTCTCCAATGTTACGCTGGCTATTCAGAGTGTCGTGTCATGATTAGTAAGTGAAGACATGTTAAAAACGACACTCAGCACATTGCACACAATAATATCAGAGCAAATAAATCAGAGACAAATCCCCACACTCACAAACACACATGAACACGTACGCACACACAACACACAGCATACACAACAAGCATATCGCACACACAAGCATACATAAGTCTGTCACTCGCTGAGATATACACATTCGAAAAGACAAACTAACTCACATCATACTACTAAACGGTCATGTACCGCACGTTGAAAAGCTCTCAGTGGCAGAAGACGGACCTCTGGCGGCAGCCTGTTGTACTGCTGTACAACGCTAAAAAGGAGGCGCCGCTTCCCGGCCTCTGTCCTCGCGCGCGGGAGCGCCAGATCAGCGTCCTGACATGTAGACCGAGAACGTAGAGTAGAGTTAACATTGAGCTGAGAGGAGAGGGCCAGGGGTTCCTCGGTAATGCGAATTTTGTGAAGTAGATTCAGTGAATGCTGCGCATGCAGTTGCCGGGCGGTGGGCCAACCTAGTGCACCCCGCACGTCCAATATGTGGTCGAATTTGCGGCGGCCGGAGATCACACGCAGTCCGAAGTTCAGGACCTTCTCTAGGCGTTGCATGTTCCTCTCCGAACCGTCGCCAACAACGGCCAGGCAGTAACGAACGTGAGAGATGACTAGGGCGTTGACAAGGATGGGTAAGAGGTCGCGGGGAATCTGAGGACGCACGTGGGACAGCCCGATAAGGATACCGTTACATTTTTTGACGAGGACAGACACGTAGCATTCCCAGGTGAGGTGCCTGTCGAACTGCACACCCAGGTTCCTCACAGTGGGACTCTCATAGATCGTGTCCTCGCGAAACCGAATGAAAATCGGGGCTAGTCCCCGACAATTTTGGCGAGAGCCGAACACGATTAGCTCGGTTTTGCCGGTGCTAACCTTCAAACCGTGGGAGTGGAACCAGATATCCAAAGAGTTCGAAGTCTGTTCCATGGTGGCAATGAGCTGGGGGAGAGAATCTTTGCGAAGAGGGAGGGAAGCTGGGGAAACGAGAACCTGGGTATCATCAGCGTACTGAACCACGTGCGCGTCAGGGGCAAACAAGGACAGGTCGTTGGCAAAGATCTGGAAGATGAGAGGGCCGAGAGAGGATCCTTGGAATACACCAATAGGATTTAGACAAGGGTTTGGAAAGGTGGCGGTTCCCACGCCCGTCAACTGTACAAACGAATTGAGTATGGCCTTGGAGGTAAGAGGAAAACCAGATGGGATCGATATAATTGGCTTGAAGTTTGGAGAGGAGCTTTGAGTGGTTGATCACATCAAAGCATTTGGAAAGGTCAATGAGGAAAAGAAGAGTCAGATCCTGGCGGTCGGTGGCAGTAAGAATGTGGTCTGATACGGTAAGAAGCGCGGTTTCGGTAGACAGGAGGGAGCGAAAACCGTGCTGGGATGGGGAAAAAAGGTGGTTATCGGACATGTATGAGTACAGCTGCTGCTGGGCAGCCTTCTCCACAAGTTTTCCATAGCCCGGAACGATAGAAATGGGGCGAAAGTTGGAGGGGTTGGAGGGGACACCGGATTTATGGATGGGGTGTACGATGGAGTGCTTCCAGGATGCGGGAAATTCACAGGTTGTGATACAGGAGTTGACAAGATGAAGAAGAACATGGCCAATGGCGCCAAAACACATCTTAAAAATCCTGATGCAAATACCATCAGAACCACTGGCTGCTGAATTTTTCATAGAAAAGAGGATAGACCGAAGATCCTGGAGTGAGATAGACTAAAGGCGGAGGCACCTACACGAGGTAGCCTGCAGGGAAGGTGAAGGGGCTCCCCCTGCCCAGAACCTCACTCGCGACTCGGATCAACACCCACGAAGAACTCGTTGAGCACGTCGGGCGTGGCCTCTGGCACAACTCGCTGAGCAGACTTCTTGCCCTCGATCACCTACCGCACATTGCGAAAGATGGAGGCCGGACCCTGCCTCCCCACCCGACTGGCGATGCCACTCCTGATGCCGCGCCGGATGGCCGACTTGACTCTCTTATCAAGGGCGAGGAAGTCAGGAGTCCGGCCATCTCGGACAAGAAGTCCGCGACGCTGCACCATGAGCTTCAGAGTGGCGCCCGAGGCAGGGGGGGGGGGGGGGGGTTGTGAAGTTTGAGACGCTGAAAGGGAGCATGATAGTCAAGAATAGGCAAAAGTAACTGAAGAAAGGCAGTCTACTAATCCGCCACCCCCACACGCGAGAATGCCGGGCTCCAGTCAGTGTGACACAACGAGATATTAAAATCAACGATGTTTATACGGTTGAGGAACCTGGAATCAATGGAACGTAGGTTGGTCCTGAATTTCGGAATGCTGATGGATGATTGGATAAAAAGATGGTCACTGTATGAGCATGGCAAAACATTGACTGAATGGACGAAAGTCTCGAACTGATACAGGTTCAAGCCATCTAAAAACTGTAGCAGCAGTCAGACGACAGATCACTTGCCTGCGGAACTTCACCAAGGTTCCAGATGGGTTTGGAGTCGAACTTTGACCTCATTGGTTACGAATCCTTAGAAGAACCTCTCGAATGCGTTATTCTAGTTATACATCATATGCTGAATATAAAAACTCCAAAGCTTTCGTTTTAGCTTCGATTTCGCCCAAAAATTCCTTAATTGAAAAATCATCCACGTCTACTGATATACAAATATGACGTATTTTGCCGTTGAGCGCGAGGAGGTGAGCCTGGCATTTTCAACCCTCAGCTCTCACTGGCTGTGTGAAGGCAACGACACGTGTATGAAATCAAAATGCCCAATAATTTCCAACAATACTTGTAAATTTGCACGTGCTTCGCTAATTTTTACTATATGTACTTTCGATTTTAAAATTGACATTCTTTATGAAACATGCACGTTCCGTGCAAATCCGGGATCGCGAATCACTGTGATCACATGAACAGCAACGGTCGATCGGTCAGCCTAATTCAAGATAGTCAACTTTGCTGGCCAACAGCTTACAATTTAATAATGTGCAAACATTTTTTAAGGCTATCGAGTATCACATTCTCTTGTATATAGGTGCACGTTAAAAAGTCGAAAAATCGAATTTTGTTGGCAGAATCTCGTCCAGTTCGAACAATATTCTTCTTGAGTTATCAGAATCTCGCAGTAAATTAGTATGAAATCCATAGAAAATCACCAATAAAAGTACGGACTTGGGGCAGAGAGGCCGGCTTTCGCCTACTGCCTGCAGTGCAGGGACCTGTTAGCCAGCTGTGTCCCTGCAGCTGTGTTCCGGTGACCTGTTAGGCTGTGCACGGTGACCTGTTAGGCTGTGCACGGATTACATCGGATGATGTGTGCAGTACAGTGTCCTGCTGTCAGTACAGTGCCGATTCTGAGAGCAGTGCACTGCAGGCTGTTGGTGGTTGGCTGCTGGCTGGTGATTGTAGATTTTATACCGTTGATTGTGGATTGTCCACTGCTGATTGTGGATAACCATATGTTGATTGTGGATTACCCGTTGATCGTGGACTGCGGTTGTTGCTTTTGAAGCTTGAAATGGCGATACGACCCGTGGACTCAGTTCCCAAGACGGCGAACCCGGGACTGGAGCCATCGAACTACCGACCAGCTTTCGCCTGTGAACAATGGAGCTCGGGCCGTCTGTCGTGTGGCCAGCTGGGCCGGTGGCCGTCCCCGGCTGCCCGCCATGACTGACAGTCGAGGAAAATCGTCACCGATTCGGTGCCGACCACTGACAGCCAATGATACGCATCTGGCGAGCGGCGCCCGTTTACACATACCGGTTTGAGCTGCGGCTGGCCGGCCGGCCGGACGGCTGAAAAGATGGCCTCCCAGAAGTGCCTTGTAGCGATCGGCCGCCATTGATGGCTTCGGAGATCGGCAGCACACTGCACCGATTATTGGCTGCAGTTTTATTATTGCTTAACCAAAACATGGGTTACGGCGTTCGCGAATGTTCCAAAAATATCGGCGCGACCATGTCATCGGCTTTGCTCTTGTTGGTGACAGGATATGACAGCAGAAAAATGACAGACACGCCACGTCAGCGGCGGTGGCGTGGCGGTGGGCACTGGCAGGCCGTGGCGGTGGGCACTGGCAGGCCGTGGCGGTGGGCACTGGCAGGCCGTGGTGGTGGGCACTGGCAGGCCGTAGCTGTGTGGTAAAGGGCTCTGCTCACTCACATGCAGGCACGTAGACAGGATTTTCTCAGGGGGGGGGGGGGCACACGTCGGTGGTATACAATTTCGCACCTCAGGCATATGTTGTTGACCGGGGGGGGGGGGGGCTAGGGTCGTCAGATAATCTCATTTTATCTAGTGTAAACAAAAATTGTTCACGGGGAGGGGGGGGGGGGGGCATGGCTCCCGTGCCCTTCCCTCCTTGGCTACGTCCCTGCTCCCATGGAGGGTGGGAAATGTGGGTGGTGCTCAGACTGGCTGCAACATCCAGCAACATACACCGCAGCATGTTCCTGTGAGAATGGCTAGATCAGAACCTGAGGATTCCACAGGTATCCTCATACACAATGAGATATGTGATCACGGGGTAGATAAATTCAGGATACAAGTTTTCACCAGGTAAAGTTTAGCATGAAACAAAATGTGTAGTCATCATCGTTGTTCTTCGTGCTATCTTCTTTGTAACTTTTCGCCTGCACTTACACCAATACGGGCGTTTTTTTTCTCGCCCCTTCATTGCGCCGAATGGAATGAAATTGTGGCGTATTCAGGGCGGCGGGTTGTTTTGCGCTAATTCAAAGTGTGTGCCGCCCTTGAAGTGAGTCTGCGATATCTCATGTTATAAGCAATCGTCAATCTCCAAAGACATGGCTCGTCGATCAGCGGTAAATATTTGGCGCCAGACCCCGCTACCAAGTTACTGGAAAGATACTGCACCTCCGAAGTAGGAGTTCGCGCCATTCTGGGTAATGGTTTCCTTTCCCACGCGACGGCAGAGTTGGCAGCATCTCTGGCAGAGAGGTTTATGGATACCATTAGCCTGGCATAAAGATATCACTACCAGAGCCGATCAACCGCTTTTGGAATGGAATGTTCCATTATTTCTGTTGAATACGTTGCAATATGCGGCATACCGTTACGGACCGAGGAGCCGCCAATTTACCGCTACCGGGCGGCTGGAAGCGTAAGGCCGCCATAGGGAAAACGGGCTAAATTCGTAATATAGTCATGTTTACAACATATTCTTCAGGAAATGTGACAAACTTACCCCCATGCCAGATAATACCGTTATTCAGGTTTAAGCTAACCAATTCCGATACTTCGCTACTGTTGCGGTTGGTCCGTCTTTTTGTATTATATAAATAATTATTGGTCATATTTAATGTTACAAATGTCGGAAAACGCCTACACCCTTGATCATTTGGGGTTATTGAATGAACAACGCGCAATTTTTAAACAAACGTACCCAGAGTTCATGTCATGGGACCTCCAGGCCATCGTTCCCTAACGCGTTATGCGATATGCTAAGGTATAAAATATTTGAAAGCATATTGACTGATATCGCTGTTGAGACGCAATATTGCTAAGAGAGATTACCACCGGTCGGGAGGCTGCGAAAATGGCGGCAACTCTACAAAACCAAAGACAACTACACGCTTAAAATATATATCACGACTTGTATTGACATAGATTTGTAGTGCACCAATATATTCTTAATCACACATGAGCTTAATATGGTCTATGAATATGCGATGGCTTAATCCTATACATTGTATCTGTTTTATCTGGTTTGCTATGACTGACTGGTGCTTTGCGTCGCAGGCCGCCGGCGGGCCTCCACCTGTATCGGCTGCGGCGGTGCGATCCACGACCAGTACATCCTGCGCGTGTCGCCGGACCTCGAGTGGCACGCCGCCTGTCTCCGCTGCGCAGAGTGCAACCAGTTCCTCGACGACAACTGCACGTGCTTCGTGCGCGACGGCAAGACCTACTGCAAGCGGGACTATGCCCGGTGAGTTCTGGAGGGACAGAAGGCGCTTCAGAGGCCTGGGCGGGCACAAAATGGCTCTGCAGTCTGCACCACGGCAGCAGCGCACTGGCGTTGTTTTCCTGTTCAGTAGGCTCCACCTGTGATCTGCTCACCGGAGGACACACCCTGTTCAGTAGGCTCCACCTGTGATCTGCTCACCGGACACACCCTGTTCAGTAGGCTCCACCTGTGATCTGCTCACTGGACACACCCTGTTCAGTAGGCTCCACCTGTGATCTGCTCACCGGAGGACACACCCTGTTCAGTAGGCTCCACCTGTGACCTGCTCACGGGACACACCCTGTTCAGTAGGCTCCACCTGTGATCTGCTCACGGGACACACTCTGTTCGGTAGGCTCCACCTGTGACCTGCTCACCGGACACACCCTGTTCAGTAGGCTCCGCCTGTGATCTGCTCACGGGACACACCCTGTTCAGTAGGTTCCACCTGTGACCTGATCACCGGACACACCCTGTTCAGTAGGCTCCACCTGTGACCTGCTCACTGGACACACCCTGTTCAGTAGGCTCCACCTGTGATCTGCTCACCGGAGGACACACCCTGTTCAGAAGGCTCCACCTGTGACCTGCTCACCGGACACACCCTGTTCAGTAGGCTCCACCTGTGATCTTCTCAGCGGACACACCCTGTTCAGTAGGCTCCACCTGTGACCTGTTCACCGGGCACACCCTGTTCAGTAGGCTCCACCTGTGATCTGCTCACCGGACACACCCTGTTCAGTAGGCTCCACCTGTGATCTGCTCACCGGACACACCCTGTTCAGTAGGCTCCACCTGTGACCTGCTCACTGGACACACCCTGTTCAGTAGGCTCCACCTGTGATCTGCTCACCGGACACACCCTGTTCAGTAGGCTCCACCTGTGATCTGCTCACCGGAGGACAAACCCTGTTCAGAAGGCTCCACCTGTGACCTGCTCACCGGACACCCCCTGTTCAGTAGGCTCCACCTGTGATCTTCTCAGCGGACACACCCTGTTCAGTAGGCTCCACCTGTGACCTGCTCACCGGGCACACCCTGTTCAGTAGGCTCCACCTGTGATCTGCTCACCGGACACACCCTGTTCAGTAGGCTCCACCTGTGATCTGCTCACCGGACACACCCTGTTCAGTAGGCTCCACCTGTGACCTGCTCACTGGACACACCCTGTTCAGTAGGCTCCACCTGTGATCTGCTCACGGGACACACCCTGTTCAGTAGGCTCCACCTGTGACCTGCTCACTGGACACACCCTGTTCAGTAGGCTCCACCTGTGACCTGCTCACTGGACACACCCTGTTCAGTAGGCTCCACCTGTGATCTGCTCACTGGACACACCCTGTTCAGTAGGCTCCACCTGTGACCTGCTCACTGGACACACCCTGTTCAGTAGGCTCCACCTGTGATCTGCCTACTGGACACACGACACATCAGCGGAAATGACGAGCATTTTTCCGTTCGATGCACGCCATGCTGACATAGAATAGAAGGTGTTTTTGAAGCCATATCCGAGGACGTGGCGCGAGAAAAGTGCGCTTCGTTAGCGTGGTGCGCCAGATGAGCTACGCTTGTGAAAATGATTATATGCATTTACGTCATATATTTTTGTATTGTGATATATAAGACGGTGTCGGATTTCAGTTCAGTCATAACTCATATTCACACTCTTTTCTGGCAACATGCCGTTGGATTTTGACCAGGTTCGACATAGGTCGTGTCCGAATACTGCCTAACCATTTTATGTCAGTGGACTCAACAACAACAAAAAACTTACGGCACGAATATTTGGTGTCTCGTAGATTCGACTTCGCATTCGATCCGTAACATTGAACTTGGCTGGGAGAATCTGAACAGCGATTGTGGTGAGCATGTCCTTTGCACGATGTCGGCGGTGACATGACTGCTGAGTGATACTTCCCATGGTATGACCTTTGACCTCTGTCCGGTCGCGGCCAGCCCGCCCTCCAGGGACTGGTGTACCTGCCACCATCCGTGGTTGAACATGCCTCTCAGTCCAGGCGGCCGTATCTGTTGTGCTTGGCAGGGGCATTCACAGCCTTCACATGCCTACACAGACAGTGTCCTGCAAGGGAGGGAGGCAGGTGTTCAGTCTGTCTCTGTTCAGTCTCTGTTGTGGTGACACAGAACGCATTCCCGATCAGGCAGATCGAGCAGTGGGTGGAGCTTGGCTTGTCGACCCCCAAGACCCACCTACTCCGCCCGAATCACCCAATGCCTGTGTGAATGTCTCTAAGTCTGCTTATACTGGTGCACTACCACGCCATCATGACCAATTAATCAATACCTTTTGTTTGCATTTTCTTCTGAGGCCATATCGGCAACAATTAACCTATTGTGTGAAACTGATTGTGCCATAATTTGGTCAAATAAAACAATGCTTAACGAGAGATAATATGTTATATCTTAATATGCTAGTATCTTGATCGTGCCATAACTTGATCAAAATAAAACAATGCTTAACGAGAGACAATATGTTCTATGTTCTATGTTAGAAAGATATTGTCAAAATAAAACAATGCTTAACGAGAGACAATATCTTTCTATGTTCTATGTTAGAAAGATATTGTCAAAATAAAACAATGCTTAACGAGAGACAATATCTTTCTATGTTCTATGTTAGAAAGATATTGTCAGGTATCCGTTGTGTGACACTTGTTTCCAACACGCCGGAGTCGCTAGCCTGGACCCCTACTGTCCCATCATCGAACTGGCAATGCTGTGCCCATTGCCCATGAAATGGCCTTGGACGCGTCCCGTTCCAATCAGTCTCCACTGCCCTAATACGCGGCCGTGTGTGCACTATGGAAATACCGACTACTGTAGTCGCTAGTCACGGTGATCTATAATGTTGCATGGCCGGATCGATGGCACTACAATCAAGGCCCGTCTTCTATTGACGCTGAGCGGGCCGTGACGCGTGACTCGGCGAGCTGTGACACAGCACCCTGGTCATTACTGGTCCACACTCGGGCGGCACATTTCGCTGCATTCTATTGCCATCCCTTGACTCCCATTACGCAACAAAAGAGGCTTTTACCCGAGCCATTACCCCTGTGACGGTGCTGATCATAATTCACAATCGGCTGCCGAAAATGGGCCTCCTGTCTGCCGGCAGTGGCAGGGCTAGCCGTGGCTACGCTGCGTGTTGAGGAGACCGGCTACTGGCTATGGTCGACTGTGGCAGGGCTACCCTTGGCTGGCAGGGCTATCCGTGGCTTACGGTGCGTGTTGAGGAGACTCAGACGGGCTACTGGCTATAGCCGACTGTGGCAGGGCTACCCGTGGCTGGTGCGTGTTGAGGAGACCGGCTATAGCCGACTGTGGCAGGGCTTCCCGTGGCTACCGTGCGTGTTGAGAAGACTGGCTACTTGATATAGCCGACTGTGGCAGGGCTACCCGTGGCTACGGTGCGTGTTGAGGAGACTGGCTACTGGCTATAGCCGGCAGTGGCAGGGCTACCCGTGGCTACCGTGCGTGTTGAGAAGACTGGCTACTTGATATAGCCGATTGTGGCAGGGCTACCCGTGGCTGGTGCGTGTTGAGGAGACTGGCTACTGGCTATAGCCGACTGTGGCAGGGATACCCGTGGCTGGTGCGTGTTGAGGAGACTGGCTACTGGCTATAGCCGACTGTGGCAGGGCTACCCGTGGCTGGTGCGTGTTGAGGAGACTGGCTACTGGCTATAGCCGACTGTGGCAGGGCTACCCGTGGCTGGTGCGTGTTGAGGAGACTGGCTACTGGCTATAGCCGACTGTGGCAGGGCTACCCGTGGCTACGGTGCGTGTTGATGAGACTGGCTACTGGCTATAGCCGGCAGTGGCAGGGCTACCCGTGGCTGGTGCGTGTTGAGGAGACTGGCTACTGGCTATGACCGACTGTGGCAGGGCTACCCGTGGCTACTATGCGTGTTGAGGATACTGGCTACTGGCTATAGCCGGCAGTGGCAGGGCTACCCGTGGCTGGTGCGTGTTGAGGAGACTGGCTACTGGCTATGACCAACTGTGGCAGGGCTTCCCGTGGCTACCGTGCGTGTTGAGAAGACTGGCTACTTGATATAGCCGACTGTGGCAGGGCTACCCGTGGCTACCGTGCGTGTTGAGGAGACTGGCGACTGGCTATAGCCGACTGTGGCAGGGCTACCCGTGGCTGGTGCGTGTTGAGGAGACGGGCTACTGGCTATAGCTGGCAGCGGCAGGGCTAGCCGTGGCTACGGTGCGTGTTGAGGAGACTCAGACTGGCTACTGGCTATAGCCGACTGTGGCAGGGCTATCCGTGGCTACGGTGCGTGTTGATGAGACTGGCTACTGGCTATAGCTGTCAGTGGCAGGGCTACCCTTGGCTACGGTGCGTGTTGAGGAGACTCAGACTGGCTACTGGCTATAGCCGTCAGTGGCATGGCTACCCGTGGCTACGGTGCGTGTTGAGGAGACTGGCTACTGGCTATAGCCGACAGTGGCAGGGCTACCCATGGCTGGCAGGGCTACCCGTGGCTACGGTGCGTGTTGAGGAGACTGGCTACTGACTATAGCCGACTGTGGCAGGGCTACCCGTGGCTACGGTGCGTGTTGAGTAGACTAGCTACTGGCTATAGCCGACTGTGGCAGGGCTACCCGTGGCTGGTGCGTGTTGAGGAGACTGACTACTGGCTATAGCCGACTGTGGCAGGGCTACCCGTGGCTACTATGCGTGTTGAGGAGACTGGCTACTGGCTATAGCCGACAGTGGCAGGGCTAACCATGGCTGGCAGGGCTACCCGTGGCTACGGTGCGTGTTGAGGAGACTGGCTACTGGCTATAGCCGGCAGTGGCAGGGCTACCCGTGGCTACTATGCGTGTTGAGGAGACTGGCTACTGGCTATAGCCGACTGTGGCAGGGCTACCCGTGGCTACGACGCGTGTTGAGGAGACTGGCTACTGACTATGGCCGACTATGGCAGGGCTACCCGTGGCTGGTGCGTGTTGAGGAGACTGGCTACTGGCTATAGCCGGCAGTGGCAGGGCTACCCGTGGCTACGGCGCGTGTTGAGGAGACTGGCTACTGACTATACCTTCTCACCGTCACCTGGGGGGAAGAACCTCGACTGTCTGGTAGCCGACCTCTAAGAGAAAATAGCACTTGAGCATCTTTACTGCCTTATATTATTGTTATGAGTTTAGTTGAGGCAGTCCAAATGACACTTGAATAGGGGAAACATAGCTTCTTACTGCAGTGTCCCCAAACTAGCTAGTTAGTTTTTCACGACCCTGTTAATTTTCAGACTGGACCATTTAAGTCCTGGTTGCCGATGGATTCTGGATCCGACGGACTGCATTGATCAGGGTCAAGTGGACTATATTCTGAGGTTTGCCATTTCCGGTATCTAATTTTGTTTAGATATACATGCACCTTAGCATGAGTTTTGAGCTGAGATAGCCAATGTGAAGTGACCATGTGGTAAAACTGGATTTTAGAACGATAACCGAACATGAGAACTGTTTGGTGTAAAGAAAATTCATAGCAGATTTGTCAAATTCAGTATATAAGGCCCCAGAGGAGGCTGATTGATGTCAGACGGACATACGTCACGAAAGCCAAAAAAAAATCACTTTTGAGTGGGCTTTGTTTATGTTTGGTTTTTCACCGTTTGTTGGACTAATGTGATTTATAGACGTGGGTGTTGTGCAATGAGTTTCTGATTGAATTTATACGATATGAAAAAAAAATGTAATGTGGCTTCCTGAACCTGAATGTTTGCTGATTTTTCGTTTAGTGACGTCATAAACGTCGAAAGCTATCGATCGATATCATGATTGAGAAAAGGATAAAATGGAAGGAATAAATGCGCCCTAAAACCCCAATCAGTGTCATTGAAGGAATAAATTCACGCATGCATTTCATAAACAATAATTGCAACAGCCTCACCCAAGTGATGCGTAGCTTATATTTTATTAAACAGGTCCGTCCTTTTTAAATTATCTTTCATAATTGCATGTATCATTTGTTACTTACATAGTCATATGCGACCCTTCACAATGTCTGTACATACAATATTATTTGTGTCAAACTATGACATGCTGACTGTTTTTTTTTTAGTATTTAGGTACTTTAGTGAGATCATCATTTCTTATATTTATTTAGCCTAGTTTGAGGGATTCAACTTTTTCATGAGAAATAAATGTGCCTATCGTCTTCAGAAGCCGTCAGCTCATATTTGGCAGCGCACGAGGTGCTCATGGAAACATTAAGATAACTTTAAGCTGTCCCCTGTATTGGTCCCCCAGTGGCCTTATGTGGCCTCCTCGATGGCTGATCGGATCACCCACCTAATTTCTGTGGTGAGTCAGCCTGACGGCGGGCGGATACCGTGTCCTCAGACCGACGATCAGCCGGCCGGCCCGCACGCCCTAAATGAATGAGTTTTGCACGATTCGGGAATTATGGGCGATATTAGTGACTGATCGTCGATTGGTGTGTGTGTGTGGGGGGGGGGGGGTGGGCCGATCGCGATTAGAAGCGGCACGCGATTCTCTGGTCGGCGGAGAGAGGGCCTGGGGTGTCTCCAGACGAAAAACACCCGAGACAGGATCGATCGGCGCCGATAGGTGGAGCCGGCGGGACGCGAGTCTACCCCCTACCCCTACCCCATCGCCGTTATCTTCAGTGGAACACCTCAGATCAGCGGTGATGCTGTGGCTGATGTGGTAGTGAACTGTTCCGCACAATCTCACTCTCTGTCTGCTGGGGAGGTGAACCGTTCCGCACAACCTCACTCTCTGTCTGATGGGGAGGTGAACCGTTCCGCACAACCTCACTCTCTGTCTGATGGGGAGGTGAACTGTTCCGCACAACTCTACCCTATGTCTGATGGGGAGGTGAACTGTTCCACACAACTCTACCCTATGTCTGATGGGGAGGTGAACTGTTCCACACAACCTCACTCTCTGTCTGATGGGGAGGTGAACTGTTCCGCACAACTCTACCCTATGTCTGATGGGGAGGTGAACTGTTCCACACAACCTCACTCTCTGTCTGATGGGGAGGTGAACTGTTCCGCACAACTCTACCCTATGTCTGATGGGGAGGTGAACTGTTCCACACAACCTCACTCTCTGTCTGATGGGGAGGTGAACTGTTCCGCACAACTCTACCCTATGTCTGATGGCGAGGTGAACTGTTCCGCACAACTCTACCCTATGTCTGATGGGGAGGTGAACTGTTCCGCACAACTCTACCCTATGTCTGATGGCGAGGTGAACTGTTTCGCACAACTCTACCCTATGTCTGATGGCGAGGTGAACTGTTCCGCACAACCTCACTATCTGTCTGATGGCGAGGTGAACTGTTCCGCACAACTCTACCCTATGTCTGATGGGGAGGTGAACTGTTCCGCACAACTCTACCCTATGTCTGATGGGGAGGTGAACTGTTCCGCACAACTCTACCCTATGTCTGATGGCGAGGTGAACTGTTCCGCACAACTCTACCCTATGTCTGATGGGGAGGTGAACTGTTCCGCACAACTCTACCCTATGTCTGATGGGGAGGTGAACTGTTCCGCACAACTCTACCCTATGTCTGATGGGGAGGTGAACTGTTCCGCACAACTCTACCCTATGTCTGATGGGGAGGTGAACTGTTCCGCACAACTCTACCCTATGTCTGATGGCGAGGTGAACTGTTCCGCACAACTCTACCTTATGTCTGATGGCGAGGTGAACTGTTCCGCACAACTATACCCTATGTCTGATGGCGAGGTGAACTGTTCCGCACAACTCTACCCTATGTCTGATGGCGAGGTGAACTGTTCCGCACAACTCTACCCTATGTCTGATGGGGAGGTGAACTGTTCCGCACAACTCTACCCTATGTCTGATGGGGAGATGAACTGTTCCGCACAACTCTACCCTATGTCTGATGGGGAGGTGAACTGTTCCACACAACCTCACTCTCTGTCTGATGGGGAGATGAACTGTTCCGCACAACTCTACCCTATGTCTGATGGCGAGGTGAACTGTTCCGCACAACTCTACCCTATGTCTGATGGGGAGGTGAACTGTTCCGCACAACTCTACCCTATGTCTGATGGGGAGGTGAACTGTTCCGCACAACTCTACCCTATGTCTGATGGGGAGATGAACTGTTCCGCACAACTCTACCCTATGTCTGATGGGGAGGTGAACTGTTCCACACAACCTCACTCTCTGTCTGATGGGGAGGTGAACTGTTCCGCACAACTCTACCCTATGTCTGATGGCAAGGTGAACTGTTCCACACAACCTCACTCTCTGTCTGATGGGGAGGTGAACTGTTCCGCACAACTCTACCCTATGTCTGATGTGGAGGTGAACTGTTCCGCCCAACCTGACTCTCCGGGCCTGGAGGTTGTCTCGTCTGAGACGATAAGTCCGGGCTGTTTTGTTTGTCATACTTTCGCTATGGTGTGTGGCTGCTGGTCTTGGCAGTTGAATCACGTCGTTGCGGTCATGCTTTTTGCGTTATTTGTGTTTATTCGGTCTTCTAAGTCAACCTTCTAAGTTCCTTTTAATACGAGTATCTCTGAATCTCAGGCTGTTTTGGTGTGTGCTTATATTTTGTTATGGTGTGTGGTTGCATTATTGGTAGTTAAATCATGTTGTTGTGGTCGTGCTCTATTTACTAAATATATCTTCGCAACAACCCAACAACTTTGATGCCGTACTTACAACATTAAGACCTTAGTATTTTCAAAACCTGCACGTGTTTGAAGGCAATGCAAACAAACTTTGTGATCTCAGACGTAATTTGGTAAAAGATTAGATGAAGATGATATTGAGTCACTGATTTAATGGGAATGCATGATCTTTAAAATGTTAAGTAAAATGTTAAATCATGTTGAACCTAAAGACCATTTTTTCTCAGCTCTTCGTATGTGTAACGAAACGTAGCATTTTTATAAAATAAGTATTACAATGATTACTTCTAATAATTTGTAACAAACCAAACGTTGATAGTGATTCTTCTTCGTAAAATTGTATCTTTAACCAATGCTCAGTAAACTCTAAGACAACTTTATGATGTGTAAGTGAATGAACTACATCCTCATTTCCATGCCCTCATTGAATGAAGACATGACAATGAAGATGTAGCAAACGAAGGATATTTCTGATATTTTGTATCATTTGTGCAAATCATTGCTGCACAACGGAAACGTTACGATGTCTTATTCTCCATTCAGATCATCACGGCAGGCTGCTGTCTCAGTGTTCTTCACTATTGTGCAGTAAATATAACAAATAACCAAAACAAATCTGGCGATGCATATCTTGATCCCGATTCGCGGCCGTTCGCAAATCCGCTCCAGCCTCTCATCTAAGTCGACAGCTGACGTTCTGTGTCCGTCTGCCGCAGGTTGTTCGGGGCCAAGTGCAGCAAGTGTACCAAGCTGTTCAGCAGCACAGACATGGTGATGCGGGCGCGCGATAAGATCTTTCACATTGACTGTTTCCGGTGTTGCGTGTGCGCCAAACACCTGGTGCCCGGCGACGAGTTTGCGCTGCGCAGCGAGGCGCTCTACTGCAAAGGACGACTACGACTGCAAGGAGCAGCTGGACACGGGCGGCACCGTCACCAAACTGGGCGCCAAGAGTCCGGCCGGTGGCGGTGAGTACTCACTACTGGCTGTGGCCGACCGCTGTACACTGCACAATGCACAGGGCGCTCATTGCACACTGCACACTGCACATTACACACTACACTGCACACTGCACACTGCATACTGCAACACTGCACACTGCACACTGCACACTGCACACTGCACACTGCACACTGCACACTGCACACTGCACACTGCACACTGCACACTGCACACTGCACACTGCACACTGCACACTGCAACACTGCACACTGCACACTGCACACTGCACACTGCACACTGCACACTGCACACTGCACACTGCACACTGCACACTGCACACTGCACACTGCACACTGCACACTGCACACTGCACACTGCACACTGCACACTGCACACTGCACTGTACACTACACATTGCACAGGGCGCTCAGTGCGCAGTGCACAGTGACAGTGACAGTGCACAGTGCACAGTGCACATTACACAGCGAGCGCGGTGCACAGTGCACAGTGTGCAGCGCGATCGGTGCACATTGCACAGTGTGCAGCGCGCGTGGTGCACCGAGCACAGTGTGCAGCGCGCGGTGCACAGTGCAGTGTGCAGCGCGCGGTGCACCGAGCACAGTGTGCAGCGCGCGGTGCACAGTGCAGTGTCACTGTGCAGCGGGCGACACGAACTAGGGTTGTCATTGCA
>JAXIVJ010007799.1:0-58755 GCA_036785665.1 Chirona hameri
AAATGTTTTGTTTGAAGTTAATAATGATGTTTACTAGCTTGTTTAATCTAAGAGCTCGTTTTGATCTAAGTTCTTTGTCGGCGGAGAAATAAAGCCGTCGTTCCAAGTCATTTCGCTAAAACGCTGTTGGCAGTAATGATACAGTCCAACAGACATTGTAACTGACTAAACATGATCTTTCTCTGTCAGCATCACACGAGCGTTTGATTAACACGCCGTGTTAATCTTTCCACCCACGACAGCCCAGCAATTGGCAGCGCGTTTCTCGCGACCCAGCAGCGACGAACCACTAGCAGAGGTCAGTCCGTCGGATTATCTTGAGCGACTTGGTTGTTCGGAGACCGGCTGTGACAGACGGCAGTGTCGCAAGACAATGACGGAGAGTATGCCGTGGGTTAGCCGTGGCTGTGTCAACGACACAGAGCGGCTTTATACCGGATTATACCGGATTATACCGGATTGTCTCCGGTTGTGTCCTGACATCGACTGCGGTCGGAATATTGCTGATCGGTGCTACGTCTGTGAAGAAATTGAATGGTGATGATAAGGACACAGATGTGCAGAGTCTAGCCATGTTTGCAGCAGACTGGTTATTGATTAATCTTTTTGGGAACGATTCAATCATGATACATTTTGGAATCTGAATGATTCAATCACCGTTCGATTCACGGATACAATTTTGAGAATTGATTCTTTCCGATTCAAAGAATCAAAACAAATATTTTAATCGATTCACGTTTGATTCAACATTTACATATATGTGGTGAATGTATTTGTATTTTGTATTTATTGAGTCAACAACCACAGGCACAGGGCCCACTTACGTTGCAGTCATGCTGCCTCATGCAACAGGAAATTAAAACATTCACAAACTACATGAGTGCACATGGTACAATAAGAGAACACAACTATACTGCATAGTAAACACAGCAGCATAAAATAAATACATAAAAGGCGATTAAAATCGCCAGTGAAAGTAGGAACAAACGTGTAAATAAAGCGCTGATACAGGCAAAAACCTAAAAATAGACAAATACATAAAAGCGCCGGTAAAAGTAAATATAAACGTGTATATATAGCGCTGGTACAGGCAAAAGACCTAAAATAGACAAGTGCAACTTAAAGCCAATGACCGATCACGGGACGTGATCTAGGCTCACAGCAGCGACCTTAACTCAAGTATGTACCCCGAACATCAGCGAACTTCGTGATGTCAGACCTAAGGGTACGAGACGGCATAAATAAATCCGTCTGAGGGCTGCTGTGTGTGAGCGAGTTAAAGAGATGCGGGAGACGAATCAAGAAGCCCCTCTTTACAGAGTCAACTCTTCCACGAGGTACATGGGAGAGCTCGGGGCGCCCCGTACGTCGGCTTGGTGCTGACAGCGGGAACGTTGCCACAATATCAGGGCAGTCTATGTGGCCGCTGAATACTGAGCGCATGAACATTAGATCGGACCGAACGAAACGCGACCTGACCGATGCGCAGCCAAACAGCTCGAGCAATGACACATAATCAAGTGGTGGGCACGCTGCTTGGGTTTTAGATGCCAGCCACATCAGGAAACGGTGTGAAGGCGCTCCAGCCGGCGCATATGGGTGACCGCAGCGCTGCCCAGATTACGCTACCGTATTCCAGTACAGATCTTACATGGGCCTTGTAGGCGGCGAGGGCTGCGGCATGGTCAAAGCGCGTTTGTTGTGTGCCAGCAGACATCTGCATGCTTCTAATTAGCAGGCCAAGCATGCGGTTGGCTTTAGCGACAGTGGCGTCAACGTGGTCCGCAAATGTAAGCTTGGCGTCTAAAATGACGCCAAGGTCACGCACGCGCACACATCGCTCAAACTGGTGGCCGTCCAGCACGTACGATACAAGATGAGGTGATGAGCGCAGGGTAAAAGTGACCGTCTTGCACTTAGCTGGGTTGAGTTTCAAACGCCAAGTTTGGGACCACAAACTGAGGCGGTCTAAATCGGCCTGGAGGGAATGAGCGTCCTCTGGGAACTGCTTCGGTTGAAAATTTTGATATCGTCTGCATAAGACAGGCACGAGGTTTTGATGTGATTAGGAAGGTCAGCGACGTAACAGGCGAACAGAATTGGGCCTAAAATGCTGCCTTTCGGGACCCCGGATAGTACCGGAGCCCAGTCAGAATGTTTCCCATATAGAATGACTCGCTGGGATCGTTGGCTTAGGTAAGACTCAAGCCAGCTGAGCGCAAGACCTGATATGTTAAAAGAGCACTTGAGCTTGTGTAAAAGTAGACTATGGCTCACACTAGTAAAGGCGGAAGAATAATTAGTGTAGATTGCGTCAGTTTGCAATCCCTTTGTCAGTGAGGTCCAGCAGTGTTCCAAAAAACAAGCCAAGTTGCTCAGGCAGGAGCGTTTAGGGAGAAAACCGTGCTGAGAAGAAGGCAGTGCTGGAAGGCATGCTTGGAGCAGGCTCTCGCACACTACCTTCTCCAGAATTTTAGGGCAAAGTGTTAATAATGAGATTGGTCTGTAGTTGTCTGGAAGCTTTTTAGAACCATTTTTGAATACAGGAATGATGTTGGCCCGCTTCCAAGTTGACAGGAACACCCCGGAGCGCACCGACAATCGACATATGATGTCGATAGGGATCGCAAACTCATCCGCACATTCGTGTAAAATCCTAGCACTGAGGCCATCAGGACCGCAAGCTTTATGTGGGCTTAGCTCGCGCAGGAGCTGTGCCACACGGCCAGGTGGAACGTTAAAAGCAGACAAACCTGGGGCGTTAAGAGCGGGGCGTCCGGTAAAGCGTCAGTACACGGTGCGCTAAACTTTTTAACGAAATACTTGTTGAAGCAATTCGCCCTAGCCGTTGCGTTCTTCACCACCATGCCGTTGCACTCCAAAACGGGAGACACGTGACCACTGGACTTCAAAGATTTAATGAATGTCCAGTATCGCTTAGGATTATCTTCGAATTATCGCACAAGTCCCGTCAGATAGTCATGATAACTGGTTCTAACCTCGCGTTTAAAATCTGCTCTAGCCCTCACGTGCTCCTCTATGTTCGCGACAGAGGGGTCTGCCTTTTTGCGTTTGTGGGCCTGTTCTTTCTCACGCAGGAGATCACGAACATGCCGACTAAACCACGGTGGATATTTCTGACGCAACTCTATCATAGGTATATGGTCACTTACAGCGGCAAACACAAAATCATAAAATAACTCAACGGCAGAATCAACATCCATACATTCTAGTATCGTCCAAGGCACCGAGCGAATGTATGTAAAATCAATACAAATGGAAACATATATATATATTCATTAAAATATTGTTAGAGCAATAGTATTTCAGCATAAATGAATGTACCACTGAGACTGCATGTATTTGCACAATTTACTTGAATCGTTAAGAATCGGTACATCTTTTGATTCAATCAGTCTTGATTTGATGCGTGTTTTGATCAATCACGATTCATGAATCAAAAAATATGGTGGTGAATCAATCATTTTTGTATTCAAGGAATTTTGATAGAGCGATTCCAATATATTCAATCAGTGTCGAACCAATCCCCAGTCTGGTTTGTAGTACAATACACCCTTTGTGTGGCACTGGCATTAAACTCACATTTCCGTTTCGTGGTCGTATTCAAAGCCTTAGCCTACGCGTGTATTTTATTCACGCCGTGACTCAATCTGAAATGGTATCAAGAAGCAAAAACGGTCGGCTTTAGCCACACGGAGAAGTGGCTCCAATCCCAGACTGGAAACAAAACAAGATTTCAGATGTAAATGGCAAACTGCCAACTTTTCTAGCGCTGCATATTTGTAGTTGAGCTGGGAAGATTGTGTTCTTAACGCAATGCTGGGTGTAAGCTAGACATCCAGCTTATACCATGCGGCTTGAATCGCCTTAGGAGATTGCGGAGCTATCCTAGCACTAGGAGCAAAGGCCTCTTGGCCTTTGCTCCCAGCTTTTCCACTCCCTTTGAATAATAGGATATCAGAAAGGGCTCAGGTTAAACAATAAGCTAAGCCATCACACGAATTAACTCGTGACATCTGTAAGATTCAAATCAGCGAGCAATCTAACTTGACATCACCCTGCAGCGGCGGTAAATCAGCTCACAGTCAGAAAAGATCAGACCGGTCCCCGTAGCACGCACCGGCTAATACCGGCTCGCACCGGCTAACACCGGCTAATACCGGCTAACACCGGATAACACCGGCGCACTCGACACGACGGACATATCTTCTCTAAAGTGGTCATGGTTTCCATGGTGAAGCTCCGCCTGTCCGGAGAATTAGCAATAAAATTGGAATCCTTTCCCAATTTTCCTGCATGGCAGTTTTCTGGAGAATATTGGACGACTTGATTAGATCGCAAATCGTACCAACGTTTGATCGTACGGTGTGCTTGATGTGACGTCCAGTGTTCAAAGTTGTTTGAATCAAGGCCGGTTCGCACCGGAAGTGGATACGATCGGAACGTGAACGGAACGTAAACGGGGCGGAGCCGTAATAGGGACAGAGCACCGTGAGTTGAACCGCTGGACGGTCTCCGCTCGCGTTTGTCACGCTCGTGGTGTGAACCGCGATGCGACGGCGCGACGAAGACCCGTTCCGTTCGGTGGGAACGGCTGACCTCGGACGGAGACCCGTTCCGCTCGGTGGGAACGGCTGACCTCGGACGGAGACCCGTTCCGCTCGGTGGGAACGGCTGACCTTGGACGGAGACCAGTTTCGCTCGGTGGGAACGGCTGACCTCGGACGGAGACCCGTTCCGCTCGGTGGGAACGGCTGACCTTGGACGGAGACCCGTTCCGCTCGGTGGGAACGGCTGACCTCTGAAAGACGGATTCAGTTGATCTTTTTGAACGGAGCGTGAGCGGAACGTGAACGTATTTCATGGAAGTGCAGATGTAATGTCAGACCGTTTGAGTGGGTGGAAAGCTGGGTGGTGAATATGTTTTGTTTGTGGTGAATTATGCCCTTGTCATTTATTCTGTTCACTGTCCCGGTGATGTTTAAAGGGCCTATACATGTTTAACGTTTGGTTTTGGAATGCATCTGCATACAATTTGTATTAAAAAAATAGCCACGACCCATTCAAGGGTTATTTAACCTGCAACATTTCTTTTTGGGTATGGAAAATCAGTCTTCAGAGAATGTTGTTGCTTTGGAGAATGTTGTTGCTTAATGTCGTTGGCAGGTTTAATTGGGCGAAAATGCGTTAATGATTCTATCAACTACAAAAAGTAATTAATGGCTTGCACTATCATGTTTGCCATAATTACATAATTTCCGTGAATGTACAGGGGTGTATGAGCGCCATGAAACTACTGTGAACGGCAGACTGCTTGGGACCCTAATTTTCGGCGATAAATTTTGAAGTCACCAACGGGCATAAACACATTTTTCGCAATAGACATTTCAGATCCTGCGACAATTTGTATTACTAAGGTTGATTGATGTCAAACAAAAATATAGGGCACTTCCCATTCACTCGTAATGTTAAAACTCGAGCAGGGAATTTAGTCTGTGAGCAGAGGCTATCGCGAAAGAGAGGAGCTATCCTCTGACGTCAGAGCTTAGCTCCACCCTGACTGACCCTAGCACCGGCGCTGTCCGACCCGTGACCGGTCAGTTGCGAGTGATGGGTGGAGTCGAGGGCGGGGCTACAGAGCGACCGGGCGTTAGCCTCCACTAGCATGATGTTGCTTGATTGGACCCGACCGCCGCGTGTGAACTACTCGGCTTGGTGGAGTTCGATTTTCCCGTCATGGTATTTTTGAAAGGGTTGATTTAAAAAGCATATTCCGCTAAATAGAAGTATTGCAAACGGTTTAACCCTATTTGTAACAGGGGGGGGGGGATTGCGCCCCCTAATGTTTTTCGCAGACATCTCCAGAACGGCTGGGAGCAGGCTCATGCAATTTTGGGACTTTTCCTATAATTGAATTCCGCATTATAAGTCAAAATTTTGAGTTCTTAACCTGAACAGAGGTGGTTCCAGGGCACGTTTTTGGGAGGGGTCGGCGGCGATATTTGGCGATAATACGGATATGCGATCTTCACGGTTTCTTCCTAACTGCATCAAGTATGAAGGAGTTACATCGGTTTACGGTGATCGCAACAAGTGCAAATTAGTTGATGTTAATGAAATATCATACAAATTGCATGGCAGAGGCGGTTTTAGGGGCTTGAAAGGGGGGGGGGGCTTCCAGGAAGTATTAAATGCTTGGCGGGAAGCCAATAGAGCGATGCAAGGAACATTTATGGCTATCAAGATGTAAAAGATAGCTTCTCCTTCCATTATTTTCATAATTTATTACATATAGAGTTGCAGGGGCGTGTTCAGGCACATTAAAATAGGGTCACTGGCATGGTGATGACGATATGCAAGCGATTACGGCGCAATAGACGGTTCCCTTATAATGATATATGCACATATGAGGCCAGGAGAGGGAATATTTTTTTTTTCTCGCAGAGGCGCAGGAATGGAAGAAAGGGGTCATATTATTGCAAGGAAACTAAGATGCATGGGCTTACAATGACATAACATACTGCAGTTTCCGGATGAAACACGCACCACAGAGTACTCTCCGAACGATTATGAGATAATAGGCGAGTCCAGGTAGGGTAAAAAGGGGGTAAGCAATGTTAATTGAAGTTGTAAGTGAAATAGTCACTGTTGACTAGTTAGTATCATAATAGCGGATAATATACTTATCAAAAGGTCTTGCGCCTCCCCAGTTTGGATCCTGGATGCGCCTATGCTGAAGTACAATATACAAAAGGAACTATCTACGATCAGTAACTTATTTATAGTGCTGGGTAGCAACATGCATGCGGTTAATATTTGTTTCCCCTATTTTACCTCCCTTTTTCACTAACCTGGTACCGCCTATGGCATACAATATGATTTATAACTGTTTTGTCTAATGTCACAATAACATACTTTTTCATTTATAAAAAAAAACATAAAAAATAGTTGTATTCCGCATTTACTTCACCCACATATTGAGTGACCTGCGCACGCCTATGATTTTCGAATTTTAAAAAGTCATCGCCATATATCAATCTCCAATTCAATCTCTATCGATTTCCATTAGGTGTGTTAAAATTGGTTAATAAACAAGACAGCTGTGTTGGATCACATATATCACTCAAATTTGTAGTTTTTGCTCCCCTGTTGCCCCTATAAAAAAATAGATTTTTTTTATATTTTTTAGAAATGTAGATCGTATTGAGGGAAGCCAAACTCCGTTTCATTTTTGAAAATCGGACGGGTAGATATTGAGATCTCCTGGGGGGGGGGGGGCGGAATCCACCCCCTGTTACAAATGCCAGGAGCCTGTTACAAATAGGGTTAAGTCGAAAATCGGCGCGCATCGGGAATCGAACCCACCCTCGAAAAGATAAGCGTTCCTTCCGCTGTTGCCAGATTTTACGTTGATGGTGGCCCGTCGGCCGGTTCTGGCGGATTTTATCTTTCCACGTTCCGCTCCGCTCCCGCTCCGCTCTTGCGTTCCACTCTTGCGTTCCACTCCCGGTGCGAACCGGCCTTCAGCTTCATCAGCTGTGGCTAAGCAGGGCAAAACATGAAATTATGTGGAATGCATAGTGCGATGGGTCCTTTCCAGTAGTTAATTCAACGCAAAAATATAAAGGTGTATTTTTATTCTCTTAGAAATTGGTACTTTAAACGGTCTCAACAGATTGTCACATCATTGCTCTGTAGTTATTACCGACTGCTTCATTCTGCAGTCAGTTGAACATATTTCTGAATGATATTTGTTTGACTAAATTGACAAAACAAAGCTTTGACATGACTACTGTGAAGAGAATGCCAAAAACAGTTGCTTAGATCATATTACAAATCCACCTTTGGAAGCATGTTTGTACGTCTCTTGCTTCTGATCTACCAAACGATCAACACACACACACTTCAGTAGATAACTAATTCAGTTTTCGGAAGTCAGGCGTTACTGTCGCGACAAACGAACATCTTTGCGCCTTTCTATCCATCTGTCCAACCGAACGCCGTTGAATCAACATTGTAACATGTCGACCAAACTGTGCGGTGCATGTAGGCAAAACGCACAAATAACGTCCAGCGCTCCACGACAATATTATTATATTTGATTTTGCCGATCTCTCGGAAATGTCGCCCCACAGATTGTGGATTTGTGCTGTCCCCCTGACCCTGTCCCTGCCCGCTGAAGGCGTGTCGCTGGTGTAACAACACGAGGACCCGACCCTGGCCCTGTCGAACCCGTGGCACGGCTGGTGAGGCGATCGATGCTGCGACCGGGCGGCGACTTCGTCAGTACCGTGCTGACTCGGGTACCGGTAGGACGGGCCGCCGCGGCGGGACGCCAGGGTCACCTCAGGTCACCTCAGGTCACCTCAGGTCACATCAGGTCACCTCAGATCACCTCAGGTCACCTCAGGTCACCTCAGGTCACCTCAGGTCACCTCAGGTCACCTCAGGTCACCTCAGGTCACCTCAGGTCACCTCAGGTTAGCTCAGGTCACCTCAGGTCACCTCAGGTCACCTCAGGTCACCTCAGGTCACCTCAGGTCACCTCAGGTCACCTCAGGTTAGCTCAGGTCACCTCAGGTCACCTCAGGTCACCTCAGGTCACCTCAGGTCACCTCGGGTCACCTCAAGTCAGCTCAGATCCCCTCAGGTCACCTCATGTCACCTCAGGTCACCTCAGGTCACCTCGGGTCACCTCAGGTCACCTCAGGTCACCTCTGGTCACCGAAGGTCACCTCAGGTCAGCTCAGGTCACCTCTGGTCACTGAAGGTCATTGCAGTCTGTGATGGTGCTACGACAGCAAGAAGAAACTGCTGACAGCCCACGGGAATACACCAGGTCAGGTCAGGTCAGGTCAGGCCAGGTTTCTTTATATTATGCTAGGTCAGCGTCAACTGATTTATTCACTCCCTCCGAGCCAAGTATTCCACGTATACCATAATTATATTGTCCCGTTTTACCATTCATCAGCAGTCATTCAATTTCAATTTGTTATATTCAATTTGAACAGGAAGTTCTGTTGGATAATTTAATAAATAAAGCAGAAAAACAAAGAGAAGTAAAATCTCTAATCAGTGTCACATATAGCACATTATATTCAGAACAGAATTACTTGTCAAATGGAAACTGCCGCCTGAATACAGAACCCAATCTTTAAACCCGGACAATCGTTTTATGAATTATCCTGAGAGATCTGAATGACGCGATTTCTCTGTGCTAGAGGCCAAAGCAAGGTTGAAATTAATAACCTGGCCTTTTTATACATAAATTGTGACTCGTTTAAATTAACCCTCACCCGCGTAGCGGGGGATGGATGCCACCCCCCATCGGTTTTTCTGGAATAACTCAAGTAGTTTCTAACGGATTGCAATGAAACTTTCAGTACCTTAGTTTTGAAAAATTGGATACATAATGAAAAATATGAATTTCTAACCCTCATGACCCGTGACCTATGCCCTGTTTGTCAATGTCATGTCAAGCGCAACTGGCGTCCCGCAATCGATGCTTGTAACTTGTGCAGTTCCCGAGTGTTTGTTGTTCAGAAGCATATGCAAAGGTGTTTCCAGGTGACAGTTGTGGTTTCCACTGACATTGTGACCTCGATTTACCTTTTCAGAGGTCAACTGAGGTCATTGACCTCCGATGACCTCAGTTGACTTTTTGGGCTTCTGGCGGTTTCTAGGACAATTTGTGACGCTGATTTCAAATTTGGGATCCATTTTAGATAATTATATGTTCCATTGGGGTCATGCATATCCACAGGTCAACCGAGGTCACTGACCTCAGATGACCTGACCTGACCTTTTTGGAATTTTGCAGTTTTTAGGACATTTGGTGACGCTGATTACGATTTTGGCACCAATTAAGCATTAAGATATGCTCATTCACGATTATAGCTCGATAAAATTCAATGTATACGCATTTTCAATTTTGATGACTTTTGGGTCATTGACATGACCTCAAAGGTCACCTGATGACCCAAGACATTAAAATAGGATATCAACGGCTTCTGCTCGTCACAAGAAACACGCTCGTCCTTGAATCGAAGCTCTAGCTCAACTAGGGGCGAAACGCTAGGCGGGGGAGGGGGGGGAGGGTGGTCGTAAAAACCTACCCGAACACGTAGTGATTTTGCCCTACCCGGGCGAGGGTTAATGGCGCCATTTTATCCTGGCATGACGACACAATGGATTGTGTGACGGATTGTAACGGATTGACTATCATAATTGACAGATTGGCTGTCAATTATGACGGATTGGCGGGCAGTTGTAACGGAATGACTGCCGACAATGACATATTAGCTGTTAAATATGACGGATTGGCTACACACCATGACGGACTCAGTGTCGATTGTGACGGATTTGCTGTCAACCGTCACGGATTTGCTGTCTGCTGTGACAGATTGACTGTTGATTATGATGAATTGGCCATCAGTCGTGACGGATTTGCTATATGTTGTGACTGATTGGCTATCTACTATGCCGGGTTGGTTGTCGGCTGTGTCAGATTAACCGATCTCACCACACGCCTGGCAGCCTAGGAAGGATTCCTCCGGCTCAGGAGGTCCCTGGGGCGTAGGCAAACTACCTTGCCAGATTAAACGTCACGTGTATTGGATCACATCGGTTAGGATGGAGATCGCACGGGCACACGCCCAACTATAGCCGAATGGGAGTGCAAGTGGAAAGTGGCAGGAGGAAAGGAAAGGACCCATCGCTGGAGGAAAGGAAAGGACCCATCGCTGGAGGAAAGGAAAGGACCCATCGCTGGAGGAAAGGAAAGGACCCATCGCTGGAGGAAAGGACCCATCGCTGGAGGAAAGGGAAGGACCCATCGCTGGAGGAAATGGAAGGACCCATAGCTGGAGGAAAGGGAAGGACCCATCGCTGGAGGAAAGGAAAAGACCCATCGCTGGAGGATAGGAAAGGACCCATCGCTGGAGGAAAGGACCCATCGCTGGAAGAAAGGGAAGGACCCATCGCTGGAGGAAAGGGAACGACCCATCGCTGGAGGATAGGAAAGGACCCATCTCTGGAGGAAAGGAAAGGACACATCGCTGGAGGAAAGGGAAGGACCCATCGCTGGAGGAAAGGAAAAGACCCATCGCTGGAGGATAGGAAAGGAACCATCGCTGGAGGAAAGGACCCATCGCTGGAAGAAAGGGAAGGACCCATCGCTGGAGGAAAGGAAAGGACCCATCGCAGGAGGAAAGGAAAGGACCCATCGCTGGAGGAAAGGAAAGGACCCATCGCTGGAGGAAAGGGAAGGACCCATCGCTAGAGGAAAGGACCCATCGCTGGAGGAAAGGGAAGGACCCATCGCTGGAGGAAAGGAAAGGACCCATCGCTGGAGGAAAGGAAAAGACCCATCGCTGGAGGATAGGAAAGGACCCATCGCTGGAGGAAAGGGAAGGACCCATCGCTGGAGGAAAGGAAACAACCCATCGCTGGAGGAAAGGACCCATCGCTGGAGGAAAGGACCCATCGCTGGAGGAAAGGACCCATCGCTGGAGGAAAGGAAAGGACCCATCGCTGGAGGATAGGAAAGGACCCATCGCTGGAGGAAAGGGAAGGACCCATCGCTGGAGGAAAGGAAACAACCCATCGCTGGAGGAAAGGACCCATCGCTGGAGGAAAGGACCCATCGCTGGAGGAAAGGACCCATCGCTGGAGGAAAGGACCCATCGCTGGAGGAAAGGAAAGGACCCATCGCTGGAGGAAAGGAAAGGACCCATCGCTGGAGGAAAGGGAAGGACCCATCGCTGGAGGAAAGGGAAGGACCCATCGCTGGAGGAAAGGAAACGACCCATCGCTGGAGGAAAGGAAAGGACACATCGCTGGAGGAAAGGGAAGGACCCATCTCTGGAGGAAAGGAAAGGACCCATCGCTGGAGGAAAGGAAAGGACCCATCGCTGGAGGAAAGGACCCATTGCTGGAGGAAGGGGAAGGACCCATCGCTGGAGGAAAGGAAAGGACCCATCGCTGGAGGAAACGACCCATTGCTGGAGGAAAGGGAAGGACCCATCGCTGGAGGAAAGGAAAGGCCCATCGCTGGAGGAAAGGACAGGACCCATCGCTGGAGGAAAGGAAAGGACCCATCGCTGGAGGAAAGAAAACGACCCATCGCTGGAGGAAAGGAAAGGACACATCGCTGGAGGAAAGGGAAGGACCCATCGCTGGTGGAAAGGAAAGGACCCATCGGTAGAGGAAAGGAAAGGACCCATCGCTGGAGGAAAGGACCCATTGCTGGAGGAAGGGGAAGGACCCATCGCTGGAGGAAAGGAAAGGACCCATCGCTGGAGGAAAGGACCCATTGCTGGAGGAAAGGGAAGGACCCATCGCTGGAGGAAAGGCAAGGACTCATCGCTGGAGGATAGGAAAGGACCCATCGCTGGAGGAAAGGGAAGGACGCATCGCTGGAGGAAAGGAAAGGATCCATCGCTGGAGGAAAGGACCCATCGCTGGAGTAAAGGGAAGGACCCATCGCTGGTGGAAAGGAAAGGACCCATCGGTAGAGGAAAGGAAAGGACCCATCGCTGGAGGAAAGGACCCATTGCTGGAGGAAAGGAAACAACCCATCGCTGGAAGAAAGGACCCATCGCTGGAGGAAAGGACCCATCGCTGGAGGAAAGGACCCATCACTGGAGGAAAGGAAAGGACCCATCGCTGGAGGATAGGAAAGGACCCATCGCTGGAGGAAAGGGAAGGACCCATCGCTGGAGTAAAGGAAAGGACCCATCGCTGGAGGAAAGGACCCATCGCTGGAGTAAAGGGAAGGACCCATCGCTGGAGGAAAGAGAAGGACCCATCGCTGGAGGAAAGGAAACGACCCATCGCTGGAGGAAAGGAAATAACCCATCGCTGGAGGAAAGGACCCATCGGTGGATGAAAGGAAACGACCCATCGCTGGAGGAAAGAGAAGGACCCATCGCTGGAGGAAAGGACCCATTGCTGGAGGAAGGGGAAGGACCCATCGCTGGAGGAAAGGACCCATTGCTGGAGGAAGGGGAAGGACCCATCGCTGGAGGAAAGCAAAGGACCCATCGATGGAGGAAAGGACCCATTGCTGGAGGAAAAGAAACGTCCCATCGCTGGAGGAAAGGAAAGGACCCATCGCTGGAGGAAAGGAAAGGAACCATCGCTGGAGGAAAGGAAAGGATCCATCGCTGGAGGGAAGGAAAGGACCCATCGCTGGAGGAAAGGGAAGGACCCATCGCTCGAGGAAAGGACCCATCGCTGGAGGAAAGGAAACGACCCATCGCTGGAGGAAAGGAAAGGACCCATCGCTGGAGGAAAGAGAAGGACCCATCGCTGGAGGAAAGGACCCATTGCTGGAGGAAAGGGAAGGAGCCATCGCTGGAGGAAAGGAAAGGACCCATCGCTAGAGGAAAGGAAAGGACCCATCGCTGGAGGAAAGGGAAGGACCCATCGCTGGAGGAAAGGATCCATCGCTGGAGGAAAGGGAAGGACACATCGCTGGAGGAAAGGGAAGGACCCATCGCTGGAGGAAAGGAAAGGACCCATCGCTGGAGGAAAGGAAAGGACCCATCGCTGGAGGAAAGGGAAGGACCCATCGCTGAAGGAAAGGACCCATCGCTGGAGGAAAGGGAAGGACCCATCGCTGGAGGAAAGGGAAGGACCCATCGCTGGAGGAAAGGACAGGACCCATCGCTGGAGGAAAGGGAAGGACCCATCACTGGAGGAAAGGACCCATTGCTGGAGGAAAGGGAAGGACCCATCGCTGGAGGAAAGGAAAGGACCCATCGCTGGAAGAAAGGGAATGACCCATCGCTGGAGGAAAGGAAAGGACCCATCGCTGGAGGAAAGGGAAGGACCCATCGCTGGAGGAAAGGGAAGGACCCATCGCTGGAGGAAAGGAAAGGACCCATCGCTGGAGGAAAGGGAAGGACTCATTGCTGGAGGAAAGGAAAGGACCCATCGCTGGAGGAAAGGACCCATCGCTGGAGTAAAGGGAAGGCCCCATCGCTGGAGGAAAGGAAAGGACCCATCGCTGGAAGAAAGAAAAGGACCCATCGCTTGAGGAAAGGAAAGGACCCATCGCTGGAGGAAAGGGAAGGACGCATCGCTGGAGGAAAGGAAAGGATCCATCGCTGGAGGAAAGGAAAAGACCCATTGCTGGAGGGAAGGAAAGGATCCATCGCTGGAGGAAAGGAAAGGACCCATCGCTGGAGGAAAGAGAAGGACCCATCGCTGGAGGAAAGGACCCATCGCTGGAGTAAAGGGAAGGACCCATCGTTAGAGGAAAGGAAAGGACCCATCGCTGGAGGAAAGGAAAGGACCCATCGCTGGAGGAAAGGAAAGAACCCATCGCTGGAGGAAAGGGAAGGACCCATCGCTGGAGGAAAGGAAAGAACCCATCGCTGGAGAAAAGGGAAGGACCCATCGCTGGAGGAAAGGAAAGGACCCATCGCTGGAGGAAAGGAAAGGACCCATCGCTGGAGGAAAGGAAAGGACCCACCGCTGGAGGAAAGGGAAGGACCCATCGCTGGAGGAAAGGGAAGGACCATCGCTGGAGGAAAGTAAAGGACCCATCGCTGGAGGAAAGGAAAGGACCCATCGCTGGAGGAAAGGAAAGGGCCCATCGCTGAAGGAAAGGAAAGGACCCACCGCTGGAGGAAAGGACCCATCGCTGGAGGACAGGAAAAGACCCATCGCTGGAGGATAGGAAAGGACCCATCGCTGGAGGAAAGGAAAGGACCCATCGCTGGAGGAAAGGAAAGGACCCATCGCTGGAGGACAGGACCCATCGCTGAAGGAAAAGAAAGGACCAATCGCTAGAGGAAAGGACCCATCGCTGGAGGAAAGTACAGCAGAACGGCCCGATGCGCGGCGGATTGATCGTGCAGACATTTTAGACAGGTTCACGTGTCGGTTTGTGGCCATGATGTGAAATTAACACAGCGTAAAACACTCATTCTGTTCGCAGCTGACAAGGGGAACTCCAAAATATGACTGCATTACGGAAATTAGACATCGAGCTTAGTACCGCTCAAGTTAAAACGGCTCGACGTTGCACCCAATCTGAATCTGAAACAGTTAACACCCAATCTGAATCTGTAGATATAATCTGAATCTGTAGATATAATCTGAATTGTATATATAACCTGAATCTGTAGATATAAACTGAATCTGTAGATATAATTTGAATCTGTAGATATAATCTGAATCTGTAGATATAATCTGAATCTGTAGATATAATCTGAATCTGTAGATATAATCTGAATCTGTAGATATAATCTGAATCTGTAGATATAATCTGAATCTGTAGATTTAATCTGAATCTGTAGATAACAGCGCTTCATGTCGTCTGTTTCAGAGTTCCATTTAAATGAAGCAAAGACGGTCATCTGAAGCCTCAACACGAGCTCAGCTGGTGAACGGCAGGCCGACTGTGAGCGGGGCAAACCAGCTCCTCCAGCTCCTCGCAATGCCAACGCCAGGATATGCGTGCGGATGGCAAGCCAGGCAGGGGAAGGTGCCGTGATTCGCCTGACAAACAAGCGGTGCAGTGTGGCAAGGCATCGAGCCTGTATGGAGTCAGAGTCTGAGGTGTCGAGTCTGAGGTGTCGAGTCTGAGGTGTCGAGTCTGAGATGCCGAGTCAGAGTCTGAGCAATGCAGACGAGTGAGTGTAAGTGAAGACGAGTATAAACTCCGCACCCGCCTGGCTGGGCCGGACTAACGTGAATGTGGCAGAGCGTGACGGTGGTGATAGCAGGGAGTTAAGGTGGTGAGATCAGGGAGTAGCAGCGATAGCTGGAAGTGTCTGTGACCGTGACAGTGGCAGTGCTTTGGAGCAGTGCTGGTCATTCTCAGACTCAACTCCAGTGCTGAATCACCGCCGGGGTAACCCCACGGGAGAGACAGTTCAGATTGATGGAAGCGACTCTCCTGGTGCTGCTCCTCTGCGCAATGGCAGGTAGGTAGGAGAGAGCGCGGCTGCTCAAGCTGCTCCTCTGCGCAATGGCAGGTAGGTAGGAGGGAGCGCGGCTGCTCAAGCTGCTCCTCTGCGCAATGACAGGTAGGTAGGAGGGAACTCGGCTGCTCAAACTGCTCCTCTGCGCAATGACAGGTAGGTAGGAGGGAACTCGGCTGCTCAAACTGCTCCTCTGCGCAATGACAGGTAGGTAGGAGGGAACTCGGCTGCTCAAACTGCTCCTCTGCGCAATGGCAGGTAGGTAGGAGGGAACTCGGCTGCTCAAACTGAGCCCCAGACGAAGTACTATGGACTTACATCACTGGTGTGAAGTCTGCAAGGTCCATGGGACCTCCTCGTCATAAGTCATAAGAAACAGGAAACCGATGTGTAAAGTGTAATGAAAAAGTAATGTAAAAATGTAATGTAAAAGTGTGAGCGATGTAAACCGATGCCACGCATTTAACTGTCGCTAAGTAAATCATATAAGACAGAGCGTCCGATGCTATGCGATGCGCGAGGTACATTTAGTTGAACGTCTCGGCCACAATGAACTTCCTCATTCCACGCTATGTCAACATCGAACTGCAATATTAATTACAACTACGGACGAATGTCTCCACTGGATACTGACCAACACGTGGCATTTGAAGGCCAGTCCTCCGTACTTAAAGCGAATAAGTGGACGGGGCCGTTTCATGTGAGGCAGCGTCCGTTAAGCGTGTGACCAGCGACCACGTGACAAGTCACGTGATAGGTCACGCGCACAGCAGCGGCCGGCTCTCCGTTGGCATGTTTACATCATGTGAGGTCACAGTAGTGAGTGATCCTGTGATTTTCTCCTCTCTCCTCCTGACTGCGCCGCTCCGTCTGTCTCGGGTGCGTCGCTCCCTCTGTCTTGGGTGCGCCACTCCCTCTGTCTCGGGTGCGCCGTCTGTCTCGGGTGCGTCGCTCACTCTGTCATGGGTGCACCGCTCCCTCTGTCTCGGGTGCGTCGTTCCCTCTGTCTCGGGTGCGGTGCTCCCTCTGTCTCGGGTCTGGTGCTCCCTCTGTCTCGGGTCTGGTGCTCCCTCTGTCTCGGGTGCGCCGCTCCCTCTGTCTCGAGTGTGCCGTCTGTCTCGGGTGCGTCGCTCACTCTTTCTTGGGTGCGCCGCTCCCTCTGTCTCGGGTGCGTCGTTCCCTCTGTCTCGGGTGCGGTGCCCCCTCTGTCTCGGGTGCGTCGTTCCCTCTGTCTCGGGTGCGGTGCTCCCTCTGTCTCGGGTCTGGTGCTCCCTCTGTCTCGGGTGCGCCGCTCCCTCTGTCTCGGGTGCGCCGCTCCCTCTGTCTCGGGTGCGCCGTCTGTCTCGGGTGCGCCGCTCCCTCTATATCGGGTGCGCCGTCTGTCTCGGGTGCGCCGCTCCCTCTGTCTCGGGTGCGCCGCTCCGTCTGTCTCGGGTGCGCCGCTCCCTCTGTCTTGGGTGCGCCGCTCCGTCTGTCTCGGGTGCGCCGCTCCCTCTGTCTCGGGTGCGCCGCTCCGTCTGTCTCGGGTGCGTCGCTCCCTCTGTATCGGGTGCGTCGCTCCGTCTGTCTCGGGTGCGTCGCTCCCTCTATCTCGGGTGCGCCGCTCCGTCTGTCTCGGGTGCGTCGCTCCCTCTGTCTCGGGTGCGCCGCTCTGTCTGTCTCGGGTGCGTCGCTCCCTCTGTCTCGGGTGCGCCGCTCCGTCTGTCTCGGGTGCGCCGCTCCGTCTCTCTCGGATGCGCCGCTCCCTCTGTTTCGGGTGCGTCGCTCCCTCTGTCTCGGGTGCGCCGTTCCCTCTGTATCGGGTGCGCCGCTCCCTCTGTCTCGGGTGCGCCGCTCCGTCTGTCTCAAGTGCGGCGCTCGCCGTACTCAGTCGTCTTTTTCCGCAGCTGGGGCATTGCACGACATTTCGACAAGTCGAAATGACCCTCATCTCTCAATTTTTGTTCAAAATTGGTTTATTGAGTTAACTTTGGTCCTGAATTCAGCTGTGGCAATATTAGCTCGATCTGACCTCAGGTTTTTGTGTTATAGCCTCGGGCATTTTGGCAAGGTCACGCTGCAGAGGCATTTTTGGAGGCCGCGATAGTGCATTTGACATAACCAAATGTCGAAAAGACTTATATGGCTGAATTAGCAATGCAACGGAGATTCTATTTCTGTGTTTTTTCGTGACCTTGAATGACCTTGACCCCGTGACCTCGTGACCATTTTTGCGTTGACCTCGTATGATCCCGGGTACATCTCTGATGTCAATTTTTGACTTTGCAAAATACTCGTCAATATATTGCCTAACAACGCAACAAATGAAAAAGGTGCGCTTTTTCTCTAATTTCCATATTTTCCGTCGGTATACGTGCTTGTTTTCTAATTACCCCCTAGGGGAGGGATATCGGGCGAATATCTGCGAACCTATAGCACCAATTTGGGTGGGGTCTTCGCCATTCGATCCGGCGTGGTCCAACACAATGCCATTTTGAGTTGTATCAACTTTTGTCTAATCTAAGTGGACCAAATTAGACCAAAACTACCAAAAATCGTTGCCGACAACGTCATACTCAAGAACTGTGGTACTGATTTGGGCGGGTTCTTCACCATTCGATCTGGCGTGGTCTAAAACGGTGGTATTTGGAGTTTTATTCATTTTGGTCAAATCTAAGCGGACCAAATTGGACCAAAACCGTAAAAATCGTTGCAGACGACGTCATACTCCGAACCTATGGGACCGATGTGGACTGGGTCTTTACCATTCGATCCGGGGTGATCTAAAACGGTGCCATAATGAGTTTTATCCACTTCGGTCTAATTTAAGTGAACCAAAATTCCATTTTTTTCCAAAACCGCCAAAAAATCGTTGCCGACGACGTCATGCTCCGAACCTATGGGACCGATTTGGGTCGGGTGTTCACTATTCGATCCATCGTGGTCCAAAACGGTGCAGTTTTGAGTTTTATCCACTTTGGTCTAATCTAAGTGGACCAAATTGGACCAAAACCGCCAAAAATCGTTGCAGACGACGTCATGCTCCGAACCTATGGGACCGATTTGAACGGAGTCTTCACCATTCGATCCGGCTTGGTCCAAACGGTGCCGTTTTGAGTTTTATCCACTTTGGTTCAATCGAAGTGGACCAAATTGGACCAAAACAGCCAAAAATCGTTGCCGAAGTCATGCTCCGAACCTATGGGACCGATTTGGGCGGGTCTTCACCTTTCTATTAGTTTTGGAATAGAAAGGTGCGCCTCGCACACCGGTTGGATGCGAGGTGTTGCTAGTTACCCCAACAACGTGTACATCAAAAATCGGTTCTCTAGCTGCAATGGTAGCTGAGATATCCGCCAGTTATTCCTCCTCCTTGGGGTAATTCGAAAACACGCACGCATATTGGCGGAAAATATCGAAATTATATTTGTATTTTCTAGTATTATTATTTCGAGATATTTCTAGTATTATTAGTATTGCGAGAAGTGACAAATTCAAATTAGAGGTGTACCCGGGGTCACACGAGGTCAACGCCAAAAAGGTCACGAGGTCACAGTTTCAAGGCCATTTAAGGTCACATAAAAAAAAACAGAAATAGAATCTCTGTTTCATTGTGAATTCAGCCAATTGCGTCTTGTTGACATTTGAGCGTTGTTCGGACACACGCTAGCGGCCGCTAGTAGCGCTAGTAGCGCTTTCGCTCTCCATGGCAACCAGGCGTCAGCCAATGAAAAGCCGGAATGGGAATACGTCATGATAGGAACCGTGGACCCTGCGGAGAGGCTATTTCTGCTAGTGGAAAATCGCAGAAGCGGCGAAAGCGCTAGCGGATGTGTTTCAATAGTGGCGCATGAGACAAATCAAACTGAAATGAAAACAAACAGATGTGATGTGCCCCTGAAGCAGTCTGGAAGTGTTTCTGTGAGTTCTGTCTGTTTCCTGCTGCGTGTTTCCGTGACGTAATTGTGACGTCACCTAGCGAAAAGCGCCAGTAGCGTGTGCCGAACAGCGCTTTGGTTAAGTCAAATGCGTTATTTTGACCTCCAAAAATACCTCTGCAGCGTGACCTTGCCTAAATGCCCGAGGCTATAACTCGACAACCTAAGGTCAGATCGAGCTAATACTGCCACAGCTGAATTCAGGACCCAAGATAACCCTATATACCAATTTTAAACAAAAAGTGGGGGATGAGGGTGGAAATTTTGGGACAAATTTGTCGAAATGTCGTGGAATGCCCCAGCTGCCACTCTCCGGACGGTTACGTCCCAGCCGTCTGTTCTCCTCTCCTGCCTCGCCCCCCTCCCCCTCTGTCCCGCGCCATGCGTAATGTACACACGATCGAGCGGCGAATTGGCCGCGCCGCCCGACGCCGGCTTTGTCGCCAGACGGGCTAAAGCAAAGGCAATTGGTGTCGTTAGCATGATTGGATAAGGCGGCGCCGGCCTGATACGGCCAATGTGACAAAGCCGGACTGAGGACGGCTACACAGCGGCAGACAGAAGACAAAGCCGGACCTAGGACGGTCACACAGCGGTAGACAGGAGCGGTGTCCTGAAGCAATAATGAATGGCAGGGGGAGTTGTGTAGACTCGGTCAACGAGGGAACAACGGAGGCACCACTCAGCCAGGCAAACAGTACCACCGGACTCTAAGGAAACCCAGACCCAATGGTCACCCAATGGAAATCAATGGTCAATGGAAACGCAATGGTCAATGGAGTGCAGAAAGTTTCGGCGATATAATACCTAGATATTTTTACCTATTTAAACAGTGAATTCGATTGTTTCAAAAGCCTAGATTTAGCAATATACAGAAAACTGATAACGTTCCACCCGCTTTCCATTCGCTATCATTACGAAGATAACAGCGTTAGATATCAATCCTGCGCATTTCAAGTGCGTGCTAAATGAAAGGTGCTGGAAATGTAAAATTACGGCTGCAAAAGAGACAGCACTGTGACGTCACACCATATTTGACACTGCCTGTACCAGCTTTCGCTTCCTCTAAATTCAGTGTTGCGGCTTAATTTAGATTCCAAAGTTGCTAAGTTTTAATACCCTAACGAGTGTCTAAATTTCCCAACTCACGGCGACTACACGTGCCAATGTCCCACCACCGAACACGGACCATTTCTGACGACGACGCCTGCGACAAATCGCAATTCGCCGCGCCACATGGCACCAGTTTATCCGTCTGGAAAACCGATCACATCGCGCGGCACCTGCTCGGCCGTCCGTGAGATAACGTTTTGATAGCTCCAACGTCGGGGTCGGACAGCTGGCAGCCCCCGCAGGAGCCATGAAGGATTAGGGGTCTGTTTCCGTGGCGCCTCCCGGGAGGAGTTTGGAGCAACTTGGAGCAGCCCAGAGCAGCCGTGTTGGAGCCGTCACGGGAACGGGAACGATTGGAGGCGTTTGGAGGAAGTAAGGACTGTTTGTGTCCAAGGTTGGGTATCTGTTGGCATTAATAAATGTGTCAGCCGCGCCATAAGCGTACTACTCCAATTTCCTCCGGTTGTCCCCACCTAAATTTCTGGAGCAAGTTGGAGGAGTTTGCAGAAGGTTTGGGGCGAGTTTGGAGGAGCTTGGAGTAGATTGGAGCAGCCACCAGAACGACCGGAGGAGCTTGGATGAGGTTAGCAGCAGTTTGAGCCAGTTGGAGGTGCCATGGGAACAGACCCTATACAATCCACAGCGGTCTCCACATCTGTCGATCAGCTCGATGTCTCGTGTAACTCGATGTCTCACTGTCAGATCGTAGCCAGCCATCATACATGCGTCATGCCTCGGCAGCTGAGCACCAGCAATAGCTCCGATGTCTCCCTCGCCGCCGGTGGCAATCCAGCAGCCCTTTAAACTAGAGGTCCGCCAGCTATCCGTAGTTGGCGGAGATCCAAAATCGGAGCCCTTCCACGTGCGCACGTGCCCACTGACTTTGATTCCGACTCTGCGGACCGCCCCAAACTCATGCATTTGCCTGCTCACAAAATCTCAGATCGATTGGTCTAGCAGTTTCCGAGATCTGAAAGCGACAGTCGCACGTGCGCACGTGTAAGACACATGATTTATTGTGTGCATTGTTGCTAGTTACCATGCATGAAGCTATGCAGCAAATTGCAAGTCAATCTAGGGGCTACTTTGGGAGATATTGACCACCCAATGTGATGGCACAAATTTACGCTCCCTTTTGCATTTGTCACTTGCTCGCGCGCTTGTCGGTTGGATAGAAGCCATGCTGTGAAAAATAGTGAACGTTGGTTCCGTTTCCTATCCACACACCGGTTTTGCTATCCATAGCTAGCAACGTTCTCGAAAACGAAGCTCGTAACCGCAGATCCCCACGAGAGTACCATTTTACACCCCTTCTGTCCTTGTCACGCGCTCACGTGCATATCGGTTGGGTGGGAGCCATGAAGGTTACAAATGGTGGAAGCCGGTTTCATGTTCTATCCGCACACCGGTTGTGGTACCCGTAGCTCGAACCTTTCTCGGACATGAATCTCCCAGGCGGAGATCCCCTAAAATTGTTTCGATGCCCCGTGCTGGCGTCCTATGCACCCCGCACTGTCGCCACCGCAAAAAGCACGTAGCCTCCTGTAGCGTCTATATTTTCACAAAGTGTGATGCACCGGCGTCGCAACATGTGACCTGCAGGCACCATAAATCCCGATTTCGGAGGTGCCTCGCAGCATGTGCCACGTGCACTCTGCACCACTGGAAAGTGCAAAAGCTCAACTCCACCGGACGTGTATATGCACTCTGAAAATTTGGTGCGAGTGCCTCGCACGGTTTTCTCGCTAGCCGCCAGAAAACTTGTACAGACAGACAGACGGAAATCAAAAGCTAGCTGCCAACTTAACCCTCCAAGAATAAATATCCGGAATGCCAAATAAAACTAAAATGCTAAAGCATGTGACTTTCTTCCAGGCATTCCTACGATTTTGGATAAACGGGACTCGGGGCGGCTTCGAAGAATGCCCTCGGGGGAACGTCTGCTGAACGTCACGTGACTTCATGTCGGGTGCTGCAGATCACGTGACCGGCTTCATGTCGGGTGCTGCAGATCACGTGACCGGCTTCATGTCGGGTGCTGCAGGTCACGTGACCGGCTTCATGTCGGGTGAAGCCGGTCACGTGACCGGCTTCATGTCGGGTGCTGCAGATCACGTGACCGGCTTCATGTCGGGTGCTGCAGGTCACGTGACCGGCTTCATGTCGGGTGCTGCAGGTCACGTGACCGGCTTCATGTCGGGTGCTGCAGGTCACGTGACCGGCTTCATGTCGGGTGCTGCAGGTCACGTGACCGGCTTCATGTCGGCTGCTGCAGGTCACGTGACCGGCTTCATGTCGGGTGCTGCAGGTCACGTGACCGGCTTCATGTCGGCTGCTGCAGGTCACGTGACCGGCTTCACGTCAGGTCACGTGGCCGGTCTCATGGCAGCTGGACTGTACGGGCCATTGCAGCAGTGCTGTTGGCGTGCGGTTGCAGCATTAATCGTCCGGTGACGCACGCTTGGCCGAGTTTGTATTACACAGTTGGTCAGCCAGCGGTGAAGTTTGAGTGTGCGCTGCCAGGCACGGGACATATCGTCTGACATACAACGCTTCTTTATCGACTACTCAAAATTAATAATTATTTCGTTAGTTATTTTACACTCGACCCTCTTCGTTGTATATGTAATATGAGCTTTCCGCGGAAGTTTGCCTGGCATTTCTCCATTCCAGTTTAGTAAACTAGTAATTATTTTTAAATGTTTTACTTTGATAGCCTTTTCACGTTCTCTTTGCAGTAGCCGTCTTTTTCCAGTAACGCAAAGTCAAAGTTGTCCAATACGATATGGACTCAGTAATATTACTTACTTTACACATCATTACACAATCGTCTAAGACTGGAGAAATGACAGGGATACTCGTGTTCGGAATAAGATGCAGGGTCCCATAACCTATTCGCTTCCTCTCGCCGCCCATTCGGCCTGATTGCTATTTTGCGGCGGTCGTTAGCCGGTGCTGCGCGCCAGCTGCGGATAGCGACCGGCTCATCCTTTCTGACAGCCGTCCCATTCAATCTGCGGTGATCGGGTCGATTTCATTAAGATTAGTCGGCTGCGCTGTCTACAGCCGCTCATAAATTGGTGGTACCCGACCGGTACTGGTCCAAGTTCGCATGCCGAGAATAGTTTGGCCGTGGTTGACTTCTGCGAGGGCAGTGGAAGCATGCTGACCGTGCCGCAATAAGGCGCTGGAAACGGAGCTGAAGGCTCGTCGGTTTCTATTGCGGTCCGGTGTACGGCTACGCCGAAATGGACGGGCAGAAAAGATAGTTTTGATATGTGCATTGTATTGCAACTGGGAGGTAGGCTGTACTGCAATGCTTTAATGCCTCAGGTGGTGGGTAAGCTGTACCGCAGTGCTTGATTCACTTGGAAGCTAGACTGTACCGCAATGCTCAATTGTTCTTGGAAGCAGACAATGCTGCGCGGACCTGCTTTAATACGCCGGAGCTTAGCAAGTAGTTCAATAGCGCAATGTTTTACAGTTTGAGATGAACGTTAGTTTTAATTTCTGTATACAAGACTTAACCACTATTACCACATATTTGCATTCACAAAGCGGCCCCACTTCGCCACTCTCTTCCGTGGCGTTCTTTTCGCCATTTGAAGGAGTGTGTATGGACGTTTATATTTTAGGAAGACCACTCCAGGTGTGGACTTTTTCGCAAGTCATTGAGTTAAAGGGAATGTTTCACCTTTGTTTTGGTTTTGAACTGAGATAGCCATTATCTTTGGCCGTTATTGAAATGTCTAAACTATTAAGGTAATTTCCCCCAAAATTTATCCGTTTTTAAGCAATTTAATTTCGAATTTGCAAAATGGGGTCTAGGCTAGTGCCGCCGCTGATTGGCTGAAAGCCACTTCAAGATTGTTGGTCCTGGAAGTCAGACGACCTGTATTTATCGAACCTTGGCGAGTACGATGTAAACAACGGCCAACGCGATAGGTTGCGGTCCAAGTTGAAGCTTTTCACGTTGTTTGGAGTCTCAGTTATGCATTGTTTTTATTTAAAAATAAATATTGAGCTATCGCAATGCTTCGAACTCGTCATTGTGTTCTGTGCGGGAAAAGACACAGTTCCATAATGTTTGTATTTAAGTCGCCAGAATTGTCTGAAACGATTGTGGTATATTTTGGCAGCGTAAAGGTTTTCTCTATCTATATCTAAGGTTTTCTCTATAGCTCAATAATGCCGTCATCTTCCCAAATTTAATAACTTAATTTGTATAAAGTAAAGTGGCTTTTCGAGAGAGAAAATATCACCATCGTTTTCAGTAGCACTTACTTCATATTTTCGACTACAACCAGCGTATATTCTATAACTTTCAGAATGGTGAAACATTCCTTTAATATAGTGAAATAAAGAGTGGCAATAATATAGTGCTATAAAGAGTGGCAACGTAGTTTTGTATATTCCATTAAGCAATATAATCTCAAATTTCAAGCCACTAGTGTCTGACCGCCAACGAACGGCAGGTATGTTTCATAATACCTGAGCAAATATTTACTCATAACTCAACTGACTGTAAATGATAGTACACGTAGAACGATATAAATGAAGATGCTATTTAACATGCATCATGACATGAATCCACCGCCTACATTTTCCATGGCCACTTCCATCGGCTTTCAGCGCCTTGGCTCTGTCCCCAGCCACGCCAGGCGATATAAGCCGGGCGATATAAGCTGGGCGGTGCCGGGCGATATAAGCCAGCACGCAATGTCCGCTTCACTTCCTGCACCAGGCGGCGGTCTCCGACTGCTATAGACCCGGTAGGTGGCAGCCGCGCCACACATACTGATCATTAACCCGCAATTGACTGGGGATGGGGCGTTTAACACCCCCCTTGATGAGTTTTCGCAATAGCTACACAACTGATAGAGCTATCGACCTGAAACTTCGGGTACCTTCTTATATATCATGTTCACGCCTTGTGTGCAGAAATTAAAAAATTTAGTCTAATTATTTTCGAGTTATAGCGAATTTAGTGACGTCACTACACACGAGTTTTACACCAAAATCAGCTAAACTTTGCCAGGCCGTACAAATACCACATTTAAAGCAAAATGCAATACAAAAACGCAAAAAGATAGACCATTGCAACGGCTATAAACCTACTATCTCGGATTTGTAAAAATTTAAGTTTTCACCCCTAAAACCTCAAAAAACTTTTTTTGGGGAAAATAATCACTAAATAAAAAAATGGAAGATATCTCAGAGAACCATACATAAGCAACTACCATACCAAATTTCAAACTGATATATCCATTTTTGACGGACTTATGACATCTAAAGTATGGGTAACTCATGACGTAATATTTTGGAATTGCGTTTTTTTGGCTTTTATTGACTAGATACAGACAAATAAATGCCGCCACTGTATTTTTGAAACAAAACTGGTCTAGCAACATGCCTTTTGTGTTTAGATTTAACAATTAAAAATGTTGACCTTCGGTGACCTGAATTTGACCTAAAGTTGACATTTACTTCACGTAAATGAAGTCAAGTGGTAAAATGACTATCACTATCGAATTATTCGTGGAAAATAACTAATAAAACATGTGTTGCATGACTTTCGTCGATATTTTGAGCATAGTGACCTTTTTTGACCTGACCTTGACCTTGACCTTCGTAAACAATCTCACTTTAGCTCATGAACACAAGATATGTATCATACCTTTGGCAGCACTTTGGGTGAAACTGGTCGCAATCTAAGGCTTTGGATGGAAAGTATGGTCCATAAACTGAAATACGCCGATTTTGACCTTTGACCTGACCGTGACCTGACATTTGACCTCACTTTGACATTTTTTAGCATGGTTTAAATTTGTCTCGTCGAGAGCTTTCGAATCCCGTCTTGCGCGTCTCGCTGCGATGATCATTGGTTCGGAAGATAACCAGGGGGGGGGGGGGGGGGGGTAACGCCCCCCCCCCCCCCTTCAGTCAATGGCGTTCTGCTCCGACCCCAGTCAATGCCGGGTTAAAGCTGAAGACCCGGCGACTGTGTGAACAGTGAAGCTGCCTCCTTCGAGGTCAATATTAGGCATGGTGGTTAAATTGACATATCCTTCAGGGGCAAAGGACCTTACATATTTCATATAGTAAGCACCTGGTTCGCGTATAACGTTGTAATATTTATTAAATATTATCAGTGTAAGAAACTATTAGCTTCTGGAACGTTGCTCTTTTGTTGTGAACTTGATCTTAATTATGCTGCCGTTTACTCTGGACAGAACTTCTAATTATGCAAGTCATCTGCGCTAATTGAATAGGTGTTCAAGACTGGCCTGCCCTGCCTCTCCTGCTAAACGACAAAAACTTAATAAGCATCTCGCCGAGAGCCTAACAAAACAGCTCGTCTCGTCGGCTAAATGCCTGCTTTCGGTTGGATCTAAAACAAGGCAGAGGCAAATCCAGAGTCAGATCTAAAACGTGCGTTATAAATATATGGCTAACCCCTGAAAGATATGCCAATACATATTCTTATAGGTTAAAACCACACTCACCAAAAGTCTCCGTTTGTGCTACGACTATGGCTATTGGGCGCAATGGCTAAAATGCGTTCACTGCACGAAGTGCAATAACCACTGTTTAAGTGGTAATATCTTGCAGTGCATGTCCCTTTACATCAGTGGTTATCAGCGATCAAGGTTTGGTTGCCTTCTTTTGATGACTATGAGTGACTCGGTAACCCCTCCGCCATTGTACAGATCGCAGATATCGGCTTCAAGCTATACGGTACAGCATAACTTCAGGCGTTTACGGCTAGTGCCATCTAGGGACAGGAATATAAGTAGATATGTGTACTGTTGACTTAATCTGAAGGAGCGGTTCCTAACGTGTAACAAAACGTAAACCATAACACACAGCTGAGCGTCATGTATCATTAGTTGCTTTTGATGCCCTTTGCGATAACCTGGCGAGTGAAACCGAAACTGTGATAGATGCTTGTGCATTGTGCGCCATCATCGAACACGTCAGCTATAATTTATCGCTTAGCTGCTCAATCGCTATCACCTACCAGAAGGCTCCATTACCCCAAGTGGGGCAACTACCCCTAATTTGAGAAGCACTGCTTTCCAACTAAAGCCTTCCACGAGACAAAGCTGGTATCCATTGGCATTCTCCAGTAATTGTGTAAATATATCAGAAACATTTAATATAGGATCTCCTTTCATCTGCTAAGTGAACCTAAACACAGTTCAACTGAAATTGTATATGTTAATGAATGCAGCTAACAACATCAGTCATGTATTCTATCATTGCACTGCTTGATAGCACGCTGCTATACAGAGGGTTGATTAAGCCAAAATGTTTAGCGCTAAGTAAATGTTTGCCAGAGATTGCTCGAATCATGGAATCAGCCGCTACGCTATCTAAATGGGCAGCAGTACGTTTCTGCAAGCGGCTCAGATTATTCACATTGTTGTAGCCTAATATACGGCCCGGTAAATACGGCTCTGATGTTGGACCGCGATTCACTCATTGATAAATGCTGGACATGATTAATGGCTTCGTTTATTTCCATGATAACTAGCTCTGCTGAACAACAGAGATCATGCGTCATCTCTTGCTTAAAGGGAATGTTTCGCCTTTTTTAAAGTTGTCAAATATACGCTGGTTGTAGTGGAAAATATGAAGAAGTGCTGCTGAAAACGATGGTAATATTTTTCTATCGAAAAGTCACTTAACTTTATACATTTTTTTTTATCTCTCTCTCTCTCTCTCTCTCTCTCTCTCTCTCTCTCTCTCTCTCTCTCTCCCCCCCCCTCTCTCTCTCTCGTCTCTCTCTCTCTCTCTCTCTCTCCTCTCTCTCTCTTCTCTCTCTTCTCTCTCTCTCTCTCTCTCTCTCTCTCTCTCTCTCTCTTTCACTGACCTGACAGCGCTGCACCACTGGGACAGCTGAGTGGCGCGGCGGTGCCGCTCGTAAGCAATCTGGCTGGATACTTTAATCACGTCGGCCTGCCACTGCGGCCGCTGCGGCGGGGTGGGGAGGCGAGTCACCAGAATGGTTTGGTATTCCATAGGCGTCACCTGCAGACCCTTGTTAAAGTGGGGGTAGAGTGTCACTGGGCAGAACGTCCCTGCGGCAGTGGTAGCAATGAGAGCAGCTTTCCTCAGCAGGACATCTCTGGTTCAGTAATAGCACGGTAATAGTGGCCTCAATTATTCTGGTCAACCAAATATTGAAAACAAGTGGGAATGTGTCAATATGTCTCCTTAATTCAATGAGCATGTCTGAACATAAATTATAGACAACATAATGTATTATGTACGCAATAAAATAAACAAAATGCGATCATTTGTTGTCAGTGTTCATTCCAAACAGTTCAGATGAATTTAGATCAAGAGTTAACTAATTGTTATCGTCATGAGAAAGACACAATGTTCCATTTATCAAGCAGGCTGCTGTTGCACCTATGGTTTGGCTTAATGAGCATCCCGATTACAGATGTGCATGCATTACGTCGATAAATTACTAAGGCGAAGACCGGGCATGTCATTTCGAGTCACTCCTTCAGACATTGAACGAATGCCACTTAACACGCGCCCTGGAGGGGGGGGGGGGGGGGGGGCGAAATCCGTCCACCCCTCCTGTTTTTTTTTTGGTGTGTAAATATGTCCCTATTTTACCGGGCGATTTGCATAATAGTTTAGGTACCTGCCTAAAAATGAACGGCGCGTTGTCTGAAGTATGAAAAATAAAAATCGGCCGAATATGTTTTGAGTTATAGGCCATCAAAGTTTAAAAAAAAAATCAGCGCCAGACCACACAAATCAGCCCTGTGCGGTTCCCGTATACCGGAAAAATGAAAGTGTTTTTGGCAATACTTGCGACTTGTTTGATGTATATTGTTGTGCTACATAGTTTCCAAGGTAATGTTAGGTCAACGAGGTCAAGTCAGATCAAGTTCATGACAGGTCATTGGAACCGAAATAGGGTAACTGAAAGGTTGTAATAAATGCATATGACTCATGCTTTCTGAACTCATGCTTGTGGTCCTGAGTCCATTCATACCTCGACAACTGCTAATTCGTTGTCATCACTCATCTGATCCCGTCCTCGCCTGAGGCAGTTAGATAATGGAACCAAAGTAGGTCAACTGGAAGGTTGTCATAAATGCACATGATTCATGCCTTCTGAACTCATACTTTGTGGTCTTGAGTCCATTCCAGACTTGTATACGACTCAATTTGTTTCTCTCGAACGATTCAATCACGACTCAAAATCAACATTAGTCGATTCAATCACGACTCAATGAGACCTTCATTTTTTTGCATTTGATTCAATCTAGACTTTGAGTCAGAGTTTTCGCCTCCATCGATTCAAAATGACTTTTAGGCATATCAGTCCCGACTCAATCATTTGGAATCATATAACAACTCAATCACACCTCAAACTATTACTAATGACTACGTTTGCAATTTATAACTGAGAGTGATTTGATAGTGCTGCATTTTATGTATTTTATTTATGTATGGTGAAATTGTTGATGGATATTACCTACATGGTTGAAAACTTGAAGTTTAGGAATTTGGAGGCTTCTTTTAGGCAATTGAGTCGCGAACCCGATTCAGTCAGCTTTCTAAATATTTGTTGTCGACTCATCATGGTTTCTACCTGAGCTCTTCGATTCAATCACGACTCAAAGCCAAATCCTTAAAAATGTTAGCGACTCAATCAGTTTGAGTCGCAAAAACTGCTGGATTCATGAGTCGCAACTCAATCAGAGTTGAATGGTATACAAGTCAGGTCCATTCCCACCTCGACGCCTACTAATCGGTTGTCATCTGATCCCGTCCTCGCCTGAGGCGCTTAGATAACGAGCTGATTGCTATCTGACGCGATGCCAGATAGTGTGCCGGAAACGGCGGGGTTTTCCTCCTACCGCGCCAAAGAGCGACCGTGCCAGAGGGTGACCGCCCTCGAGAGCGACCGCCCACCCCCCCCCTCCCTCAAGATGATCATGTCATGTCATGCTCAGTGATCACGTTACTAGGCAACAGTGGTGGTGGTACAAGTGGGGGGGGGGGGGAAGTTGCCCTTACCAATACTGCCATTTTCACCATTACCAATGCATTCCGTTTTCAATTATTCACGATTTTTTAAAGTTTAGTTCCAAAAAATCGTTTATCTTTATATTGTCCAAAAGTGAAGCCATTGTAGAAGAGAATGGCCATGTTATTCAGCCACCTCCTCTGGTTGCAATAAAGATATCCAGGTTCAGAGCCATCTGCCAGCTTCGTAAGAAAGTCCATGATCTCATCGTGCTCTGCATCGGAAACGACGCGGCAATTCTTGCCCCGTGTGCTTTGAAGCCACTCGTCCAGCTTCATCACAAATATCACGGGACATATGGAAGTGGAAATCGCAAGCACGTCTCACTGAAAGACAGACTACCGAACGCTCCGAAAACCAACTCTCGACTGAGTAACACCTTGTGACCACGTCCCGTGTCACCTTCGGTCACGTGACAGTACGGGGCCACCCTGTTTGTCGCAGCGTGGCCGCGTACCGCAGCCAGACGCCAAGTACGTAGCCAGGATTTCCGTCAGGGGTGGGTGGGTCAACTGTTAGATTTGGTACAAATAACTCGCGAAGTCGCAAATCTTTCGCAAAATCGCTATAGATATAGTATACCTAAGCTGCGTCTCTCAGGGGGTCATGGCCCCTTGCTCCCCCCCCCTCCGTTAGCTACGTGGGTGACAGACGCTCCCCCAAACTTCCTAACAAGCGCTGTTTAGCACGCGCATTGGATAGAGATGGACAGTGGACAATGAAGCTCCCCTGTAACTTTTGGACAATATAAAAATAAACGAGTTTTTGGAACCAAACTTTACAAAATCGCGAATAATTGAAAACGGCATGAATTGGAAATGGTGAAAATGGCCGTGAATGGCCGAAAATGGTGAAATCAACCGTGCCCAATCTTTCAGTACATTTGCAACTGTACTAGTATTGTTGCAAACGTACTGGACAGCCCAGCATGTATGCAACTATCCTGACCGGTCAGGACAGTTGCATCCATCCTAGGACGTTCGCAACTATACTAGTACGTATGCAACTATACTGACCCACCAGGACGTTTGCAACTATACTAGTTTGTTTGCAAACTATACGGATTTCGCAAACGTACTGTAACATATACACGCAATCACTGCGTTCCATAACAAAGTCAAGCCAAGGAGCGCATAGCAAACAAAATGTAGCATATTTGATCTCATTTGACCTTCTAGATATTGACCTAGGGTCATTAAATTTTCCCCAAAACAGAGTTACCCACAGAGCCCCCCTACCTGAAAATGTGTGTTTTTCGTTCATTGACCCCTACAGGGTAAGCCTATGCCATCTGAAGTCACCAACACCCTTTTGTCAATAACCTCTGAACCCCGCTTTAGACAAGCTAAGTAGCTGTTGGATAGCTCTGTTGTTTTGTGTATTTTTTGAGGAACCACATTATATTTAGATATAAGGATTAGATATTTAGTTTTGTGGATCGTTTAGGTATTATTTTTAAGCATTCATAGTTAGCTGTTACCTCTTACTTGCTTTTTAAAGGACTTTTCATTCTAGCTTGTATGCGCCAAAATTGTCTTAGTCTTATTTTTGTGTTATTAGTTGCAGGGTTGGATAAGTAGATATTTTTAGAAAATTAGGGATAATTAAGGTGTATTTAGTATTCAGTTTATTTAAGGATTAGATATTTAGTCTAGTATTAGGTGCACTCATAGTTGATTTGTGTCACTAGCTTTACTTAGATCTAGTTAAGGTTTAGAAGAAGAAAAAACAAACAAACAAAAAAAGAAAGAAAAAGTTAAGTTAAGTTAGTAAAGTATTGAAAAGTGCATAGTACCTAAGTTATATACCTAAGTTACTAGTGTATTCAAATGAGCATGACTAGGATGCAGGCGAAGGTAGCAGAGCTAGAGGCCCTCCAGGCTAGAGTAGCGGAGCTTGAGGCGCAGTTAAGTAAGTGTAGGTGTAGAGATGAGCCGCAGGAGGGTGTAGCTCCTGACCAAGGAACGTATGCGCAGATCGTGGTTAGGGGGTCAGAAAAGGAGCCTACAGGATCAGGGACCAGTGGTAGTTCTGATAGGGGCATAAGGGAGGAGGATAAGGCAAAGGTGGATAGTGCGGCTGGGGTTTGGAAGTGTGTTGGAGGGTCACGTTTCTGGAGACTCAACATTGTGGAAAGTAATGCTAGGGCCACAGACAGTAAGGATGAGGAGGGGTGCTGGGTAATGGAGGGTGGTAGCAGAATCTGGAGGAGGAAGAGGGAAGGGGATCAGGAGGGATGGACAAAAGTTCAGGGTAGAGTCAGGCAGTACAGCCCCAGGGAACATCCGCAGGTTACAATAGCAAATAGGTTCAGTGCGTTAGAGTCAGCAGCTGAAAGTGACAGGGAAGAGATTCAGCATTTAGTGGTTGGGGACTCAAGGGTAAGGCCCTTAAGGCGAACATTCTGTGGGAAGAGGGACAGATGTATAGTCAAACCGGGGGCAAGAGTAGTTGATATGGGCCCTGTCATTGAGGCAGAACTTGGTAGGAGTAGCCCGGAGACAGTTATAATACAGGTGGGGGTGAACGACATAGGACCTAGGCAGAGTGTGAGAATAGTAGCGGAGTACCGGAGCCTGCTGCAGAGGTTGAAGGAGTCCAGGAAACCAGTCATTGTGACTGGCATCCTCCCTCGCTGTGGAGCCAGTGAGGAGTGGTACTCGAGAGCTCTGTCTGTGAACAGCTCAGTTCAGAACTTATGTTCAGCTATGGGGCTTAGTTATGTAGACTTATGGGATCAGTTCTATGAGTGGCATAGGTACTATATGAAGGATGGGCTTCACTTATCGGATGAGAGGGCAAGGGCTTTGGGGGATGCCTACAGAAGTGTCATTCAGGGAAACTAGGTAGGAGGGGGTTCGGGGACGCTAGTACTAGGGCATCAGGAAGTAAGCATTGGTAGAAGTTCATGTCAGAATAGGACAGTAGATCATAATTCCCTCAGAATTAGTAGTCAGCTCAAAGTATAAGATCACATGTGTGTTGCTGAATGCCCAAAGTATTAGGTCTAAATTTGATGAGTTTGAGTGTTATGTTGCCCTTGAAAAGCCTGATATCATTTGTGTAACCGAGACATGGGTTAGTGAGGGGTATAATAGGGATAGGCTACAGGATTTCGAGTTACAAGGGTATAACATGTTCTCATACTGCAGAGAATCACGGCAGGGAGGCGGAGTGTTTGTATATGTAAATAGCTTGTACTGCACTACTAGAGTTGATGATTCTAGTAAAGTAAAAGAAGTAGAATCAATCTGGCTTGACATTAAAATTGGTACAGGAAACAGAGGAAGGTTAAGGATAGGTGCATTTTACAGACCAGGGAATCTTCCAAGGAACTCCCAAGCTGAAACAGACCAAGATATTTGTGAGGAAATACGTAGGAACTTTCGGGCTCAGTGTCTTATTATGGGAGATTTTAACTTAAGAGGATACGAAAGTATAGCAGAGGAAACAAATGAGTGTAGGTTGTATAGGCAAATCTTTGAAGAGGAGCTTTTCATGCATCAGTTTGTAACAGAGCCAACCAGACATTGCTCCATTCTAGACCTTGTATTCTCAGACAACAGTGATCTAGTTAGTGACATAAGTATTTGTGCAGGCCTAGGAACCAGTGATCACAATATGGTTAAATTCAATATCTCATCAGAAATGAGGCCCAAAGATAACCTTATTATGGTTCCAAACTTCAGCCGGGCTGATTTTGATGGTATTAGAAATGACCTCGCACAGATAAAATGGAACGTTGAGTTGGCAGGTTTAGATGCATGTGAGGCCTGGAATGTTTTCAAAGCTAGATTAAGCCAAATTCAAAATCGGCATATACCCCTCAGGCACAAACGTAACAGAACCAAGGGCAAACCAGTTTGGCTTACCCCAGAAGTAAGGAGTGCTATACAAGCTAAAAGAAGTGCATTTGGCATTTTGAAGGGATCTTCACTAGATATAAATCAGAAGGCCTACCAGAATGCAAGAAATTCAGTTAAGAAAAAGGTCAGAGCAGCTAAAAGGGCAAAGGAACTTGATTTAGCTAGACATTGTAATGCAGATAGTAAGAAGTTCTTCAGTTTTTATAAGTTAAGTACAGTTTCCAAAAATATAGGTTCATTTAAGGTAGATGATGTGTTAGTTATCAAGGACAGTGAAATGGTTGAAGTGCTTAATGATCAGTTTCAATCTGTCTTTACTATCGAGGACCAGAGTAGTATTGCAGCACTTCAGCCTGAGCTAGAGACAGAGGAGACTATAGGAGAGCTAGGTGGCATAAGTAGTGAACTTGTTCTAGAATATCTAAAGAAAGTAAGGCCTAACAAGGCAGAAGGACCTGATGAAATCCATGCTAGACTTTTAAGAGAATCTGAAAGGGAGTTGTCGGTTCCATTAGCCATAATATTTTCTCAATCACTCGCAGATAGTAAAATTCCACTTGATTGGAAAAGAGCAAATGTTGTTCCTATTCATAAAAAGGGAGATAGAAGTAAAGAGGAAAACTATAGACCAGTTAGTCTGACCTCATTAGTCTGCAAGGTGCTTGAATCAATCATCAAAGATAAGATTGTTGAATTCTTGGAGCAAAATGAACTCATCAAGGATACACAGCATGGCTTTAGGAAGGGCCGTTCTTGTTTAACTAATCTTCTGGAGTTTTGGGAGGTTGCAACAGATAGCTTTGATCAGGGTAAACAGCTAGATGTAGCTTTCTTGATTTCAGTAAAGCATTTGACAAAGTCCCCCATACAAGACTGGGGTTGCAACAAAAAATTCATGGGATCAGGGGCAAGATTCTGGATTGGATAGAAACGTGGCTTTCAGGACGCCAGCAAAGGGTTATATTGAATGGGTGCCAATCACAATGGAAGGAGGTTCTCAGTGGGGTTCCACAGGGCTCAGTCCTGGGCCCATTGCTTTTTATAATATTTGTGAATGTAATTGAGAACAGTATAGACAGCAAAGTCTTGAAATTTGCAGACGATCTAAAAGTTGTCAGGATTATTAGAGGAAAACATGATCAGGATGTTTTTCAATCAGATCTGGACAAGCTAGTTGAGTGGTCTGAAGCATGGCAGATGAAATTCAATTTGAGTAAATGTAAGATTATGCACGCTGGACGGGTTAGCAGTAAATATAGGTATGAAATGGGTGGGCAGAAAATGGAGCAGATTGAAAAGGAAAGAGATTTAGGTGTCGTGGTAAACAATAGACTATCAGCGTCAGACCAGGTTGTAGAAGCTAGGGAAAAGGCACTTAGAATGCTAGGGGCCATTAACAGAAATGTTTCCTACAAGAGTGAAAAGGTAATAACAAAACTGTATTGTGCATACGTTAGACCACATTTGGAGTATTGTGTACAAGCCTGGTCTCCAACATATGAGAAAGATTGCTGGTTGTTAGAAAGAGTTCAAAAAAGGGCAACAAAAATGGTTAATTGTCTTGGTAGTTTACCTTATGAAGATAGATTAAAGAAATTGGGTATGTTTTCACTTAGATATAGAAGGCTAAGAGGAGATCTAATTGAAGTCTTCAAATTTGTAAATAGTCAGCATTCTGGATATTTAAAGGGTATGTTTGAGTTCAATAGGGAAAATCGAGGTAGAGGTCATCAGCATAAACTCATTATGAAACAAAGTAGAACTAGGCTACGACAGTCATTTTTCAGTAGAATGGTTGTAGGACATTGGAATATGCTACCAGGGGATGTCGCTGATGCAGTGACACTTGCTTCCTTCAAAATTAGATTAGATAAATACTTTACAGAGAAGGGATTAGTTCATAAATACTCGTGGGATTAGCCTTCTTTTATGCAGGTAGAGTAAGGTGATTTGAAGGGGCGAGACTGGTGGAGGGGGGGTGGAGGTGGGTGTGGGTGGGGTGGGGTGCAACCTCGGATGGGCCCAAGAGGCTCTTTGTTGCACTTTTCTTTTATGTCTTTATTTATGTCTTTATGACAGAATAAAGATGGAGAAGTGGAACTGGTACCAATGTATTTGTATCATCGATACACGTCTCCCAATATCCAGCATGATCTACTCGGGTCATCCCTTGACTTTGACCTGAGGTCACATTTATATATTTACCTGATCTGGTTAACATAAATATGAGTAGAAGCAAATTGACGAGACAAAAACGATGCCGTTAAAATTACTGCCCTTTCTTTATTAGGTAAAAAGTAATTTGCGAAAAACAGTTTTGCCAAAAAATAACCTTTTTGACATTTGATGACCTCTGGAGCCTAAACTATTGACCTGAGCTCAAATCTGAGGACACCTATGTGGAGTGTATTTTTCAAGAGCTTTCGATTGTTTTTTCTGTTTGCTGCTAGCTCTCATAGTTCCACAGATATTTGGGGTGTTCGAAGCGAAGTCCTAAGACTGGAAAATCTGACCTTTGATGACCTCTGGTGACCTCCCTAAAAAAGACCGACATACTTTCGAAGGAGATAGTCTCGAGCTATCTAACACCGTTTTCCGCTTCTCGCTACATTGCGTGGTTTTCGAGATCATAGGGGGGGGGGGGCGAAATCCGCCCCCCTCCAGGGCGTGTAATTATCAGAGGCCCTCCAGGGCGCGTGTTAAAGGGAATAGGCCTCCTTGAAAGTTGTTTTGAAATTTGGCTATACGGGGCATTTCGAGCTGAAAAAAACGAATATGGCATTTGTTTGGACGATAGATCGATAGCCGTAAAAAATGGGCATGTTTCTCTTTTCTCCTTCATGGCCATACAAAACTTCATGACAATTATGACGTCATGCATATGGTAGTTTGGATATGGAAACTATTGCACACAATAACGACGGACTTTTGACATATATACGCAGGCTGCTTGTAACGTAAACAACCGTTGTGAGGACCCGAATCAAGTGTCGTGCCCCGATCAGGGCACGAAACAGCGTCTTCTAAAAGGGGCCCCTCTAGTCCTGTGTCGAAATTACTTAGCGTAGCGAGGTAATTGTTCCACCACAACCCGTGTTTCGATCTGCTCTACAAACCTGCTATCTCAGGTCATTACACAATGTCGTCTTCGTAAATTAATGTTCCTTACTTTCGAGACTGGCAGCAAGTGCAGTAAAAAAACAACAAAACGTATTGTGTCCAGCGCAGCTTAAAGGGAATAGCTGCGCTGGACACCATACGTTTTGTTCTGTTTTGCGTCACTTGCTGCCAGTCTCGAAACTAAGGAACATTAATTTACGAAGACGACATTGCGTAATGATGATTGAAACGGCTAGAACTCCATAGACAAGTCTTCTTCGTTGGAATTCCGGATGGATAATTATGTGTTCCCATGCCGCTCCATCAAATATAAGGTGCTTTTAGAGACAAAGCCGTACAGATTAGAACATTATAAAGACATTCAAGAGGTGCTTTGCTTTTCCAGACACGACGACTGCGAGTTTGCATAACTCACGCAATCACGCATACGCAATAAAAGTAGCATTTTTCTTGATTTAAATGCATTCCGAGACAGTTAGTTCTGATTCTGCTGGACGTAAATTGGACGTAAATTAAAACAAAAACGTTGCTCAAATGACATTGCTGGGAAGCGAAAAGCAAGTAACGATCTGCGAGCCGACGAATTTTTGCATACACTATTTCGACTTAAATTTACGCTCATTAACCTAATTCACAGATAATAATCTTTATTATCTGTATCTTCAGTGTCTGAGTCAGAATTAGACAACCACCTGGCCACTGGAGAAGTGAGAAGAAACAGCTCCCCACTGACCCGTATCTTCACTTCTACCCATCCACTAACCACGACCTTGGGGACAGAACCGACCGCTTCGCAGCCCATCATCAACAACAAGAGCTCTACCTGGCAGCGGCCACGCCTACCAAGCGACCACGTACCCTCACCTCCCCCCCCCCCCGCCCCCCCCCCCCCCCCCCCCCCCGGCGGACGTCGAGTGCGAACCCGCTCCCACTGGCACGTCCTTGTCGACCGAAAAACAGAGCCGTTAACTTGTTTGGTGTCGCGTTCGGTGTCACGTCCACCGTCCGTCGCTGGAGTCGGATGTCGGCCGTCGAGGTCCGGTAAACACGGTCCGAAGTTGATGGCATTGTTGGCGTCGCTTTCGACGGGCAGAGAGCCACCGCGCCTTCCGGTCTGAGAATGTCCGCGCCTACCCGTGAAGAGCGTGCCAGCAAAGACGGACAGAGGGCCACCGCGCCTTCCGGCCCGACTATCCGCGCTTGCCCGTGACGAGCGTGCCAGCAGAGCGGCTGCCGCATGTAGTTAATTGTTATGTACCTATGCTTTCAAATGAGGGCTTTCTACCTTTTTTATGTGTATATATATATATTGCCATTTTAACGACCATCGATAAATCACGATTTAACAAATAAATAAGCCTAGTGGTTATTTTTCAGCTGAAGTCGACGTTCAGTAAAACCTATTTTGACTGTCATTCAGTATCACCGAAATGTTACAGATAATACATAGACGAAACACACATACCTAGAGGAAAGATGAAACATAGACGAAACTAACCAGCCAGCTGTATTGAGAGTTTCGCCCGGCGGCTCGGCCGTATCCTCTACGCCGTCAGAGCCACGGTCGGTCTGCTCTAATGATCAGCCCCCGGAGGGCGTCCGTGGGCCTGATGATGTTGTTCTGTGATGTTCTGTGACGTCCCCAGGTGATGTTCTGTGTTTACTCGGCGGCCGCAGCCGGCGGACATTGCGGGATGATCAGCGGGACAGGACCGATCCGCGACACGTCACCCCGCGATCCGCGACACGTCGCCCCGTGATCCGCGACACGTCACCCCGTGATCCGAGACACGTCACCCCGTGATCCGCGACACGTCACCCCGCGACACGTCACCCCGCGATCCGCGACACGTCACCCCGCGATCCGCGACACGTCACCCCGTGATCCGCGACACGTCACCCCGCGATCCGCGACACGTCACCCCGCGATCCGCGACACGTCACCCCGTGATCCGCGACACGTCACCCCGTGATCCGCGACACGTCACCCCGTGATCCGCGACACGTCACCCCGTGATCCGCGACACGTCACCCCGTGATCCGCGACACGTCACCCCGTGATCCGCGACACGTCACCCCGCGATCCGCGACACGTCACCCCGTGATCCGCGACACGTCACCCCGCGATCCGCGACACGTCACCCCGCGATCCGCGACACGTCACCCCGTGATCCGCGACACGTCACCCCGTGATCCGCGACACGTCACCCCGTGATCCGCGACGCGTCACCCCGCGATCCGCGACGCGTCACCCCGTGACACGTCACCCCGTGATCCGCGACACGTCACCCCGTGATCCGCGACAAGTCACCCCGTGATCCGCGACACGTCACCCCGTGATCCGCGACACGTCACCCCGCGATCCGCGACACGTCACCCCGCGATTCGTCACCCCGCGATCCGCGACGCGTCACCCCGTGATCCGCGACAAGTCACCCCGTGATCCGCGACACGTCACCCCGTGATCCGCGACGCGTCACCCCGCGATTCGTCACCTCGCGATCCGCGACGCGTCACCCCGTGACACGTCACCCCGTGATCCGCGACACGTCACCCCGCGATTCGTCACCCCGCGATCCGCGACACGTCACCCCGTGATCCGCGACACGTCACCCCGCGACACGTCACCCCGCGATCCGCGACACGTCACCCCGCGATCCGCGACACGTCACCCCGTGATCCGCGACACGTCACCCCGTGATCCACGACACGTCACCCCGTGATCCGCGACACGTCACCCCGTGATCCGCGACACGTCACCCCGTGATCCGCGACACGTCACCCCGTGATCCGCGACGCGTCACCCCGCGACACGTCACCCCGCGATCCGCGACACGTCACCCCGCGATCCGCGACACGTCACCCCGTGATCCGCGACGCGTCACCCCGTGATCCGCGACACGTCACCCCGTGATCCGCGACACGTCACCCCGTGATCCGCGACACGTCACCCCGTGATCCGCGACACGTCACCCCGTGATCCGCGACACGTCACCCCGTGATCCGCGACACGTCACCCCGCGATCCGCGACACGTCACCCCGCGACACGTCACCCCGCGACGCGTCACCCCGCGATCCGCGACACGTCACCCCGTGATCCGCGACGCGTCACCCCGCGACACGTCACCCCGTGATCCGCGACGCGTCACCCCGCGACACGTCACCCCGTGATCCGCGACACGTCACCCCGTGATCCGCGACACGTCACCCCGTGATCCGCGACACGTCACCCCACGATCCGCGACACGTCACCCCGCGATCCGCGACACGTCACCCCGTGATCCGCGACACGTCACCCCGTGATCCGCGACACGTCACCCCGTGATCCGCGACGCGTCACCCCGCGACACGTCACCCCGCGATCCGCGACACGTCACCCCGTGATCCGCGACACGTCACCCCGCGATCCGCGACACGTCACCCCGTGATCCGCGACACGTCACCCCGTGATCCGCGACACGTCACCCCGTGATCCGCGACACGTCACCCCGTGATCCGCGACACGTCACCCCGCGACACGTCACCCCGCGATCCGCGACACGTCACCCCGTGATCCGCGACACGTCACCCCGCGATCCGCGACACGTCACCCCGCGGCCACGCGCCACCAGTTCCGGGATATGGCAGCACTAATGACCTGTCGCCGGGATATGGCAGCACTAATGACCTGTCGCTCCGGGATATGGCAGCACTAATGACCTGTCGCCGGGATATGGCAGTACTAATGACCAGCTCCAGGATATGGAAACCGATGAGGTCTCAGAGGTAGAAGGATGCTGAGGCGAGCCTGGTAACGATCACGACGAATGCGCATGCCGCATACGAAACACCTTCGTAAATATGAAACATGTTGCGAGTACAACAAAAACAAAACGCTCTTTTGGAGACCATATATCGTTACAATGACAATAACGCGTCTGCTTCCTCCACATTTTTATTTAAGTTATTGCTCTATTAAATACAATTATTGTGAAACTCCGGAAACTATAAAAGTGGTTGGATAAGTAAATAATTAAAAATGACCTTTTCCTCGTCGTAAGCAAACATCAAGACAAACAAACAATTATATGTAGGTGATTTTTCGGCCCATGGCCATTATCTAACCAATTAGCGTAGAAAACTGTTTTGTCAAACCGATTAGCGTAGAAAAAGTGTTTTTCTACGCTAATTGGTTTGATAATGGCCAGTGGCCGAAAATTCACCTACACATAATTATTTGTTTGTTTGTTTTAACTGTTTGTTTACGACGAGGAAAATGCAATTTTTATTTTATTCTTGCCGAACCAATGTTTCTCGCACGAGCACTGCATACTATTTGTTGTTGGATAAGGTTGGATCGCGTTCCCACAGCGATAGCGACCTCCAATGCTCCCTAGTTTTCGGGCAACTCCGCCGTTCAACTCACATGCCAGACCGCAAACAACCTGGGGAAAATCGCTCTCTTCAAACCCCGCCGTAGTTTTCCATTTGTGCGGATGTTAAATTGGATGGCATTGCTCTGATAGCCGGACGAGCGAGGCTGCAGTGGTTCTGCGAAATCTGGTGGCTGCTAGACGGGACATCGAAATATTATTCCTGGTCCCGGCCGTCCACCAGCATTTGGCCATTGTAGCAGCTTACTTTTAAATGGATGGCAGGGAACTGAGAGATATTAAATAGGTTCTCTCCCGTCTCTCCCTTTTGTCTCCCTTTTGTTTCCCTTTTGTCTCCCTTTTGTCTATCTTTTGTCTCCTCGCAATAGCTCACAAGGGAGGAATTACCATGTCATGCTTTGAAAACGAATTTGGATGAAATGTGTTTTGAGCTACCTAAACTTGTTCTCATCCTCCTGACAAGTGAGTAGGATCGCATGTATATTGCCCATTATTACTGAGAGTTAAACTACTGTGAACGGCAGGCTGCTTGGGACCCTAATTTTCAGCGAAAACTTTTGAAGGCATTAAACTGACATGGACGAATTTCTCGAAATGAACGTTTCAGACCCTGCGTTAATTTATATGTTTAAGGTTGTTTAATGGCAAATGCAAATTTAGGCCACTTGCCATTCACTCGTAATGTTAAAACTCGAGCAGTGAAATTAATCGGTGGGTAGAGGCTAGCGTGAAAGGGTGGAGCTATTCTCTGACGTCAGAGCTTAGCTCCGCCCTGGCTGACCTTGAACCGGCGCTGCCCGACCCGTGACCGGTCGGTTGCGAGAGGTGGGCGGAGTCGAGGGCGGGGCTACACAGCGACCAGGCGTTAGCCTCTATACTGGCTCGCATTACCTTTGACATTACAAGTTAATGGGAATTGCCCTATTTTTTACATTAAACAACCTTAAGTATACAAATTTGCGCAGGGTCTGAAACGTTCATAGCGAGAAAGTCGTTCATGCCAGTTGATGCCTTTAAAAGTTATCGCTGAAAATCAGGGTCCCAAGCGTTCGGCCGTTCACAGTAAGGTCAAATCACTAACATCCGATATGTTACATTCCGTTTCCAGGCGGCAGTTCACGACCGGGCCAGGAGCCGCCGGCACGCCCACCGCAGAAACAGAACCTCTCGATGCCGCGCTTATCCAACAGCACCCGACTGAGGGTGATAGGGCAGGTCGGCACGCCGGTCTACCTGACCTGCCACGTCCACAACCTCGGAGACAGGGCGGTAAGATGGGACACCAGATCAAACCGGATACAACCAGATCAAACCGGACGTAGCGAGAGTCACAGTTGTGCTATGTCGTTCAGGTTCTGTGAAGTGTGCTTTATCTTGTCACGATTCATTTGTGTATTGTCTTCTGACAATCCCTGTGTTTTTAGAAAGTGACACTTGTGATCTCTTTTTATTATTTTATTTGGAATCGTCACAGTTATATTTACAGTGCTTCATTTGCTAACGCTTATATGCTTGTTTTGTTTTTATAAACTGCGTACAGGTCATACAACCACGGACCACACATCAAATATCCACGACGCCATGTCCCATTAAGTGACAGCAGAATCATACAGACACTGACACTGACGCGAATGGGCTTTTGAACTAATGTCGTTTCCAAGTTTGCGCGTTCTTGGTTCAATAACACCATTTACGGCCATCGTATGGGACACAGCCATTGGCGTAATAAATTGGTCCCCGTTATGTGCGTTTGTAAAGCCGAAAACAGTGCTACGCACTTAGGTGCACTATACAATGGGCTCATACACAACTCACTCTGAATTTAGTCTCTGAATTTTGGTCCCCTCCCTCCCTCTGAATTTTGGTCCCCATTATGTGCGTTTGTAAAGCCGAAAACAGTGCTGCGCACTTAGGTGCACTACAAAATGGGCTCATAAACAACTCACTCTGAATTTAAGCAAAATCTGAACACAGGGGCGAAAGCATCCATGCGTTTTCAGCCTTATGTTTCATGGTCCGAAAACTGAAAATAAATCAGTGATAAAGCAAATCACAATTTTTGGTACATTTCATTCTCATATCCCTCCTATCTTAATCACTCTCGCCCTCCCCTCGTGTTGCAGGTGTCGTGGGTGCGGCGACGTGACCTGAACACACCTCTCCTCGTGTTTCAGGTGTCGTGGGTGCGGCGACGTGACCTGAACACCCCTCCCCTCGTGTTTCAGGTGTCGTGGGTGCGGCGACGTGACCTGAACACCCTCCCCTCGTGTTTCAGGTGTCGTGGGTGCGGCGACGTGACCTGAACACCCCTCTCCTCGTGTTTCAGGTGTCGTGGGTGCGGCGACGTGACCTGAAAATCCTGACGGTGGGCCTATTCGCCTACACGTCGGACCACCGGTTCACGGCCGCCCACTCGCCCGGCTCGGAGGAGTGGGTGCTCAAGATCACCAGCCCCACGCAACACGACTCGGGCGTGTACGAGTGCCAGGTGTCCACAGAACCGAAAATGAGCCAACCCTTCCAGCTAGACGTCGTCGGTGAGTTAATCGACGTCGCAAGGTGAGCTATCACTGGACACGACTCTGATTGACTGCTGTTTAGCAGACGTCGTGTACAGAAAGTAGACACATTTGCATTTTATATTCTTTTAGAGGATCGAACAAATTGTCCTCAAAGGAAGGTCTTGTTACCAATAATGAGACAAATCCAGAAGATATCCGTCAAAATGAAAGGGCGCCGTGGTGGGACTATCAACTTTGACTCACATGATACATCGCGTAATAAGTCTGTACATGAGTCCACTCCCAGAAACTGGAGCTCTCCCATCAGTCTTCTCAGCTCTGTCAAACGATCAGTGTCCCCTGTGGAATTCAAAGGTGAAGTATCACTTGTGTGGAGCTCTCCCATCAGTCTTCTCAGCTCTGTCAAACGATCAGTGTCCCCTGTGGAATTCAAAGGTGAAGTATCACTTGTGATATGTCACTTCGGCCAATTTAACTTACAGTTAAGCGGCCTCATTTAACACTCACACGTATGACTACACCAAAGTTCCATGCAGCTTGTCCGAAATAATAAATCGCTAGCAGTTTAAAAACCGCACCTGAAATGAGCGCTTGCGTGTGTTTTACAGCCAGGTGACACACGATCATCAGTGCGTGTGTGATCATCAGTGCGTGTGTGATCATCAGTGAGTGACACACGATCATCAGTGCGTGACACACGATCATCAGTGCGTGTGTGATCATCAGTGCGTGTGTGATCATCAGTGCGTGACACACGATCATCAGTGCGTGTGTGATCATCAGTGCGTGTGTGATCATCAGTGCGTGTGTGATCATCAGTGCGTGACACACGATCATCAGTGCGTGACACACGATCATCAGTGCGTGACACACGATCATCAGTGCGTGTGTGATCATCAGTGCGTGTGTGATCATCAGTGCGTGACACACGATCATCAGTGCGTGACACACGATCATCAGTGCGTGTGTGATCATCAGTGCGTGACACACGATCATCAGTGCGTGACACACGATCATCAGTGCGTGTGTGATCATCAGTGCGTGACACACGATCATCAGTGCGTGTGTGATCATCAGTGCGTGACACACGATCATCAGTGCGTGACACACGATCATCAGTGCGTGTGTGATCATCAGTGCGTGACACACGATCATCAGTGCGTGTGTGATCATCAGTGCGTGTGTGATCATCAGTGCGTGTGTGATCATCAGTGCGTGTGTGATCATCAGTGCGTGTGTGATCATCAGTGCGTGTGTGATCATCAGTGCGTGTGTGATCATCAGTGCGTGTGTGATCATCAGTGCGTGTGTGATCATCAGTGCGTGTGTGATCATCAGTGCGTGTGTGATCATCAGTGCGTGTGTGATCATCAGTGCGTGACACACGATCATCAGTGCGTGTGTGATCATCAGTGCGTGACACACGATCATCAGTGCGTGTGTGATCATCAGTGCGTGACACACGATCATCAGTGCGTGTGTGATCATCAGTGCGTGTGTGATCATCAGTGCGTGTGTGATCATCAGTGCGTGTGTGATCATCAGTGCGTGACACACGATCATCAGTGCGTGTGTGATCATCAGTGCGTGACACACGATCATCAGTGCGTGTGTGATCATCAGTGCGTGACACACGATCATCAGTGCGTGTGTGATCATCAGTGCGTGACACACGATCATCAGTGCGTGTGTGATCATCAGTGCGTGACACACGATCATCAGTGCGTGTGTGATCATCAGTGCGTGACACACGATCATCAGTGCGTGTGTGATCATCAGTGCGTGACACACGATCATCAGTGCGTGTGTGATCATCAGTGCGTGACACACGATCATCAGTGCGTGTGTGATCATCAGTGCGTGACACACGATCATCAGTGCGTGTGTGATCATCAGTGTGTGTGTGATCATCAGTGCGTGTGTGATCATCAGTGCGTGTGTGATCATCAGTGCGTGACACACGATCATCAGTGCGTGTGTGATCATCAGTGCGTGTGTGATCATCAGTGCGTGTGTGATCATCAGTGCGTGTGTGATCATCAGTGCGTGTGTGATCATCAGTGCTTGTGTGATCATCAGTGCGTGTGTGATCATCAGTGCGTGTGTGATCATCAGTGCGTGTGTGATCATCAGTGCGTGTGTGATCATCAGTGCGTGTGTGATCATCAGTGCGTGTGTGATCATCAGTGCGTGTGTGATCATCAGTGCGTGTGTGATCATCAGTGCGTGTGTGATCATCAGTGCGTGACACACGATCATCAGTGCGTGTGTGATCATCAGTGCGTGACACACGATCATCAGTGCGTGTGTGATCATCAGTGCGTGATACACGATCATCAGTGCGTGTGTGATCATCAGTGCGTGTGTGATCATCAGTGCGTGTGTGATCATCAGTGCGTGTGTGATCATCAGTGCGTGACACACGATCATCAGTGCGTGTGTGATCATCAGTGCGTGACACACGATCATCAGTGCGTGTGTGATCATCAGTGCGTGACACACGATCATCAGTGCGTGTGTGATCATCAGTGCGTGACACACGATCATCAGTGCGTGTGTGATCATCAGTGCGTGACACACGATCATCAGTGCGTGTGTGATCATCAGTGCGTGACACACGATCATCAGTGCGTGACCATGCAGGGGGGGGGGGTACAACCCCTTAGTGTTTCGCCCCTCATTGGGATAGAACTTTGATTAAAAACGAGCGTGTTGCTTGTCACGAGAGGAAGCCATTGATACCCGATTTTAAGGCCCTTGGTCATTAAGTGACCTCTGAGGTCATGTCAATGACCCAAAATTCAACCAAATTGTAAATGCGTATAAATTGAATATAATCGAGCTAGAATCGCGAATGAGCATATCATAATGCTAAATGGGTGCAAAACGTGAAATCAGCGTCATAAAATGTCCTAGAAACTGCCGAATTCCAAAAAGGTCATGTCAGATCATGTCAGGTCATTTGAGGTCAGTGACCTCGGTTGACCTGTGGAGGCGCATGACCCTAATGGAGCATATAAATATGTAAAATGGATCCCATATTTGAAATCAGCGTCACAAAATGTCCTAGAGACTGCCAGAAGCCCAAAAAATAATAGCAGGTCATCGGAGGTCAGTGACTTTGGGGTTGAGCTCTGAAAAGATCAATCGAGGTCACAATATCAAGGGAAACTACAACTGTCACCTGGAAACGTCTGTGCATATGCTCCTGAACAACAAACACTATGAAACTGCACAAGTTACAAAGATCAATACGACGGACGCCAGTTGCGCCTGCCATGACCTTAAGAAGCAGGTCAAAGGTCACGGGTCATGTGACCTACAACTGAACAATTTTTAGAATATGTGTCCAATTGTTCACAAGTAGGGTACTGGAATTTGAATCGCAATCAGTTGATATTTTCGCGAGTAATTCCAGAAAAACCGAGGGGAGTGGGTGGCATAGAGCCCTTCATGGGACACATTTTCAGCCCCCATCCCATTCCATCCCATGCCGGGCCATTCAACCAGACCCAAACTCGTTCCAATCCCAATTCATAATTAATGGGGCTCCCATTCCCACCCGTTTCAGCATATTTCACTTTTTTAGTGTTAAAAAATTATATGGTCTGTCCCAAACCCATTCCAACCCGTTCCATTTTCAAAAATTGTCCAATTCCCACCCATTTCCATCCCATTCCCATTCCCATATGGGATTCCCATTCCACGAAGGGCTCTAGTGGCATCCACCCCTGCACTGGCGAGGGTTAACCCTCGCCCTACGGGAGCTTTTTCACCTTCGCCCTACGGGGGGGGGGGGGGGGCATGACAGGCCCCCTGTTAACTTCCAAACCAAGCAACTTAGAGCAATGCGGTAAGAACCAGCATGTTGCCTGTCATGAGAGAAATCTAACAGTATGCGATTTTTAGGTTTCAGATCAACGGGTGACCTTCCAAGTCAAGTGAATGACCTCGGATTTACCACGAACAACGATTTTGCTCTTCAGAAAACCTCAAAATTAGAAATTGATAAATGTAAATAAAAAGGCATGTTCCTAGACCAGTTTTAGCTCAGTAATACAGAAAATGTAATTATTTGTTCGTATCTTGTCAAAAAAAAGTCATTTTTTAATGACGTCATCAGTTTCTTACACTTAGGGAGCCATCACTCAGTCAAAAATGAAGATATTGCTTTGAAATTTGGCATGGGTATTGTCCATACTCGGTTATCTCACATATTTTCCGGGTTTTCTAATATCTTTGAACATTTTGATTTTGTGAGGATTTAAAAAAAAAATAAAAAAAATATGGGTTAAAACCCCAAAATTATGAAAATCCGAGATTACCATTTTAAAGAGAATGCTATTTTATATCTTTGGTAAATTGGGTTTGCTATTTTTTTTAAAACTCTGTTTTCTACGATTTTTCGAATATTTTTTTTTTACCAACATGACGTCATCAAAACATGATTATCTCCGAAACTACTTAAGAAATTTAAATTAAATTTGTACAGCATACGTATAATTATTGTAAACTCAGCCACCGAAAATGTCAACAAGATGCGCCGCATGTGTAAAAAGTTCTTCAAGAAAAACCTCGGGGGGGGGGGGGCTGTCAGGCCTCCCCGTAGGGCGAGGGTTAAAGCACTAAACACGCCACATATTCTTTTAATTTCCCAGGCGAATTTCTGAGGAAAGGCGGTGACACGCAGAGGCAGATAAATCGAATCAAGTAAACCAATTGGTATATTGATTGCTGGATACTTGATCGATAAGCGCAGTACTTGCTCAGAATGGTGCCTGTGATGGGACCCATCAATATATCACAATTAATTATGGAAAATGTCTATATTATGCTATAGATCTTCAACACTACAATGTGGAGAGCCATACATTAACAGAGTGCAACGTTCTCGCGCCCAGCGGCTGTGTGTCGGTGGCGTGCGCCAACATAGTGCTTCACGGCGCTGTTGTGGCGTTTGTGGCGCCGCCGCCGCCGCCGCACAGTGGGCGAGAACGGCCTGCTAGCGCGACATGGGGTGAAACATACAATTTCAAAAATGACTATTTTATGCGGCTCATTTTCAGGTAAAATGCCCATAGCATGAAAGTATAGCATTTATTCGCCAATAAATATGCTTATTTTTATGCACCATGTCTTCAAACTTACACTATTGTCAAGCCGCCGATATTGCTATGGCACGCCTCAATCTCATCACATGGATATATGCTCATTTGGGAGGTGAAGAACGTTTCGTAGGCATTGCGGTATAATCCAATTTCAAGGCAATATTTGTATTTTTGACTGACTTATAGTTATTACGGCGTCCGCAGCGTGGCGCTAGCGTCTCTCGATAACCAAATGTCCGCGTCCGGCGCGTAACGCCTAGTTAACCCGCGAGTTACTGGGGGGGGGGGCTATTTCCCCCCTCCCGCTATTTTGCAATAACTCCTAAACGAACATCGGTATTGTCACCAAACTTGCAGTACCTTCTTTCACATCAATTCTACACATGTTGGCAAAATAAAAAATATGAGGTTATGATAGGTCAACCGGGAATGACGTCATAGTGACGTCATGTTCTTCGGTTTTTGTTGCAAAATAATGGTTTGCGGAAAACGCTGTTAAAGGTACGATGTTTGAGATAAACTCAATAGTCTTACATAAAATTAATGACAATAGATCGAGCTATCAAACTGATATCTCGGGTTTTTGGGTTTTTGAAATTCAAAATTTTGAGAAGTCCAAATACATTTTTTTAAACCAAATTTTCAAGAAAAAACACAGAATTATCCCAAAAACGGAATATATGTGATCGCGGGGATATGATATATGATACGGTTAATATGTGTACCAAATTTGAAGTTGATATCTTCCAAAATGACTGAGTTATGACCTTTAAATTACAAAAATCGACCACTTCTCACAGCATTACCATGCATAAAAAACGCATTTCCATTTTTGCTTTTTACTTCTATTTATATGGAAAAACAATGTTATAAGGTCATTTCACGCGTTCTAGACGAAAAACAAGCCCATAAACATGTGTTACAACGCCTAATGACCGTAATCTGCAGTTTGACCTCGTGACTTCGGATGACCTTGACCTGACCCAAGGTCATAAACAGCTTAGAAAGGTACTTAGAGTGTCAGACACACGAATCATACCGATTTATCTACAGCTTATGCGTTTAATTTCGCAATTTTGCGCGACAATTCCATCCATCGAGACCTTTTGACACGGTCAAACATTTTGTACTTGACCTGACCTGTGACGTCATCGGTGACCCCGAGGTCAACAACATTATGTTTCCCTCGATAAATTTCCCAGGGCTATCGAATGCCGTTTGAATTTTTACATTCGGTCTATTAGTTCCGGAGATCCGAGGGGGGGGGGGGGGGGGGGCAAAAAATAGCCCCCCCAGTAAGTCGCGTTATGAAATATACCCCAGTAACTCGCGGGTTAACCAACGCCGTGCCGGTGCTCGGCGCCACCTTCGCCGTGCCGGGGGTGGAGGGTTGTTTCGACGCCCCCTATCTAACACGGTTCCTATGGGACGTAGACAAAAACCGAAAATACCGTTCGAAAGCTCGTCAAAATTCACTTTGAAACTATTCCTGGAACTTTTTGTTTTCAGGTCAATATTGAGGTCATTAGAGGTCATCAAGTGCAAATTTCCAAATTTTAGGACCTCGCTTCAGAAACCCCCAGATACCATAGGAACTATGATAGCTAGGAACAAAAGAAAAAAGCAATGGAAAGGTCTTGAAACAATTAAATAGCCAAAGTTCCTCATATTTAAGCTCAGGTCAATAGTTTAGGCTCCAGAGTTCACCAAATGTCAAAAAGGCATTTTATTTAGCAACACAGTTGTAAAAAAAACATTGTTATCTAATGGAGATAGAGGAATAATTTTGACGCCATCATGTTTGTCTCGTCAAGGTGCTTCGCATCATATGCATGATGACCAAGTTAGATCAATTTCAAAATTTGACCTCAGGTCAAGGTCAAGTGGTCCCCCAATTAGGTCATGTTGCACATTGGGAGACGTGCCTCGAGGAGACAAACACATTGGTGCCAGTTTCACTTAACTATCTGGATTTTGTCAAGAGTTATTGGCAAAAGGTGTTAGTGACCTCAGATGACCTCATCTGACCCTGTACAGGTCAATGAACAAAAATTGCACCTGGAACTTCAAGAATGGCCTATGATAACATGATCCAGAAGTAATTGGGCTGATATGATTCGTATCCTCAGAATAGGAAGCATTTGATTATTTCCCCATTGGCATAATGGGGAGGTCACAAAATTGACCCGACCTTAAGTCACCGATATAAAAACAAATCCGAGACATGCGAATTTTAGGCACTACTGCCCTTATGAAATCCTGTAGGTACGAAATCGATCGGCCGAAAACTGTTGCTGTGGTACGACCGAAACATTTTTGGAGGTGGGGTCACATGACCTGGCCTGGTGACTTGACCTGAGATGACCCGAGGTAAACATTTGTACTCTATGTGGGTAATTGATGTCCCAACAGCTGTGCCAAAAACGGCGTCGCTGCGCGCCGCTTTTTTTCTCTCGCTATCCTAAAAAAACTTAGGGGGAGGCGTCTAAACGCCCCTCCCTGCACGGCGCGAGTTAACTGGCCGTAAAAGGACATTTAAAAAATATATATATTCAATACAAACAAATCTGAATATAGAAAATGACAAGGGCTATAAAATGGCTATCTCGGATTCTGTTTTGCCTCCCCCCCAAAAAAAGAAGCGAAATATCTTGTCTAAAAAGATGCTCTCAAAATCAAACTTTTCAAACATTTTCGAAACACCGGAATATATGTTGTAGAATCACATATGGCCAATACCCAAGCCAAATTTCAAAGCAATATCTTTGTTTTTGACTGACTTATGGCTCCCTAAGTAAGAGGAACTCATGACGTCATATTTTGAAATTGCGTTTTTGGGCTTTTATTGACCAATGATTATACAGAAATTATACAGTCTGTATAATTTAATTATACAGACAATTGAATGCCAGTATTGTATTTCGGAGACAAAACTGGTCTAGCAACATGCTTTTTGTATTTATATTTATCAATTTCAAATTTTGACCTCGTGACCGGACCTTGATCTGAGTTGAGCTTGACACTAACTTCACTTAAATGAGTGCAGATGGTAAAATGACTATCACTATCACATTCTACGTGTAAAATAGCCTATAAAACATGTGTCTCATGACTTTCGTAGATTTTTTGCATGACTTTCGTAGATCATAGTGACCTGGCCTGACCTTGACTTTGACCTTTGCCAATACTCTCACTTTAGGTCATGCGAGATGAGTATTACATTTTTGGGGGCACTTTGGGTGATCATGGTCGCAATCAAAGGCTTTGGATGGAAAGTATGGCCTATAAACTCAAAGGCCTCATTCTTGACCTCTGTTCCGACTTTGACCTAATATTTGACCTCAATTCCACAATTTCGAGTATGATTTAGATGCGACTCACTGAGAGCTTTCGAATGCCGGCTTGCGTGTCTCGCTGTGATCATTGGATCCGGAGATAACGAGGTGGGGGGGGGGGGAAGGGAGCAATATTTGCCCCCGCCATCCGGTCAATGCCGGGTTAACCCTATTTGTAACAGGGGGGGGGGGGGGGGGGGGGAGGCGGTTTCCGCCCCCTCATGTTTTTTTCGCAGATATCTCCAGAACGGCTGGGAGCAGAGCCATTACATTTTGGGACTTTCCTAGGATTAAATTCCACATTTGGAGTCAAAATTTTGAGTTCTTAACCTGAACAGAGGTGGTTCCAGGGCACGGTTTTGGGAGGGTTCGGCGGCGACATTTGGCGGTAATACGAAATGCGATCTTCACGGTTTCTTCCTAACTGCTTCAAGTATGAAGGAGTTACATGGGTTTACGGTGATTGAAACAAGTTCAAATTGGTTGATGTTAATGAAATATCATAAAAATTGCATGGCAGAGGCGGTTTCAGGGGCTTGAAAAGGGGGGGGGGGGGGTCCAGGAAGTATTCAATGCCTAGCGGGAAGCCAATAGAGCGATGTAAAGAGCATTTATAGCTGGCAAGATGTAAAAGATAGCTTCCCCTTCCATATTTTCATAATTTAGTACAAATAGAGTTGCAGGGGCGTGTTCAGGCACATGAAAGGGGGGGGGGGGTGACTGGCATGGTGATGACGATATACCAGCGATTACGGCGCAATAGACGGTTAACTTATAATGGTAAATGCACATATGAGGCCAGTAGAGGGAATACAATCATTTTTGTTTGCAGAGGCGCGCTCAGGAATTGAAGAAAGGGGTCATATTATCGCAAGGAAACTAAGATGCATGGGCCTACAATGACATAACATACTGCAGTTTTCGGATGAGACATGCACTACAGGATACTCTACGAACGATTATGAGATAATATGCGAGTCCAGGTAGGGTAAAAAGGGGGTAAGCAATGTGAATTGAAGTTGTAAGCGAAATAGTCACTGTTGACTAGTTAGTATCATAATAGCGGATAATATACTTATGAAAAGGTCTTTCGCCTCCCCAGTTTGGATCCTGGATGCGCCTATGATGAAATACAATATGCAAAAACGAACTATCTACGATCAGTAACTTATTTATAGTGCTGGGTAGCAACATGCCAGCGGTTAATATTTGTTTCTTCATATTTGACCACCCTTTTTCACTAACCTGGTACCGTCTATGACACAAAATATGATTTATAACTTGTCTTCCTAATGTCACAATAACATACCATTTCATTGATAAAAAAAAACAACATAAAAAGTAGTTTTATTCCGCATTTACTTCACCCCCATATTGAGTGACCTGCACACGCCTATGATTTTTGCATTTTCAAAAGCGATCGCCGTATATCAATCTTCCATTCAATTTGTATCGATTCCCATTAGTTGTGTTAAAATTGGTTGATAAACATGACAGCTGTGTTGGATCACATATACCACTAAAATGTGTAGTTCTTGCCCCCCTGTTGCACCCCTATAAAAAAGATTTAAAAAGAAAAGAAATGTAGATCGTGTTGAGGGGAACCAAACGCCGTTTCATTTTTGAAAATCGGACGGGTAGATCTCTAGATCTCCGGGGGTGGGGGGGGGGGGGGGGAGAGGCGGCGGAATCCGCCCCCCCCCCCTGTTACAAATAGGGGTAGGTAGGTCTGTTTCAAATAGGGTTAAACCCAGATAAAAGCAAGTGCATAATTTTTATCTCCCTGATTCATCAGCTATCGATTGATATGCTACATGTTCAAACCGATGCCGTAAATTGAAGCAGAAACGCCGTGTCGCGCTAAAAGGCCGTTCTCGCCCACTGTGCGCTGCAGCCGCCGGTCTCTTCCATTATCCATTAGTGGGCAAATCTCACCAGCAATCATTGAGTACGAGAGGAGCCGTAACATCTTGGCAGGCTGGCGAGATATGCCTACTTAAATGGCCGGAAACCAACTCATCCGTGTTAAGCTATCCTTTGTAACCCTCGCCCTACGGGGGGGGGGGGCTAACAGCCCCCCCCCCCCCTGATGTTTTTCTTGAATAACATTTTACACATGCAGCGCATCTTGCTGAAAATTGCTGGTAGCTGAGTTTACAACAATTATACATATGCTGGTAAACAATTGGAATTGGTTAAGAAGTGTGGGAGATAATCATGTTTTGATGACGTAATGTTGGTGGATAAACGATACATATTTGAAAAATGGTAGAAAACAGAGTTTTAACCCTCGCCCTACGGGAGCTTTTTTCACCTTCGCCCTACGGGGGGGGGTCCTAAAAAGATCCCCCTGTTAACTTCCAAACCAAGCAACATAGAGCAACGCGGGTAAGAACCAACATGTTGCCCGTCATGTTTGAAATATAACAGTATGCAATTTTTAGGTTTCGGGTCAACGAGTGACCTTCCAGGTCAAGTGAATGACCTCAATCGACCACGTCCAGAACAGCGATTTTGCTCTGTCAGAAAACCTCAAAATGAGAAATTGATAAATGTAAATAAAAGGCATGTTTCTACACCAGTTTTGTCTCAGATATACAGACAAGGTAATTATGTATTCGTTTCTGGTTTTAAAAAGTCAAAAAAAGTTATTTTAAAAATGACGTCATAAATTGCTTACACTTAGGGAGCCATCACTCGGTCAAAAATAAAGATATTTCTTTGAAATTTGGTTTAAGTATTTTCCATACTCAGTTCTCTCACATATATTCCGTATTTTAACATCTTTGAAATATTTGATTTTGTGGTGATTTTTCCAAAAATAATCAATTTTTGTTCATTTTGGGAGTATTTTTTTTTTGCAAATCCGAGATTGCCATTGTAAAGCAAACACAATTTTTATATCTTTGCCTAATTACGTTTGCAATTTGCTTTTAAATCTCTGTTTTCTACGATTTTTCAAACATTTGTCGTTTTTCCACCAACATGACGCCATCGAAACATCATTATTTCCCAAATTCTCAACCAATATCAATGCAAATCTAATAGCATACGTATAATTGGTGTATACTTAGCTACCAAAATTTCAGCAAGATGCGCCGCATGTATAAAACGTTATGCAAGAAAAAACCTCAGGGGGGTCGTTTTAGCACCCCCGTAGGGCGAGGGTTACGCATGTATATAAAACGTTATGCAGAAAGAAACCTCAGGGGGGTCGTCTTTTAGCACCCCCGTAGGGCGAGGGTTAAAGGAAATTGCAAAACGCAACTTCACCAAAGACTACAACATGTGTATTTCTTTATAATGACAATCTCGGATTTTCACATTTTTGGGTTTTTGACCCCTAAAAGTAAATAAAAAAACTGATTAAAAAAAAAAAATCCCCACAAAATCAAAATTTTCCAAGATATTAGAAAAACCGGAATCTATGTGAGAAAACTGAGTATGGAAAATACCCATACCAAATTTCAAAGCAATATCTTTATTTTCGACTGAGTGATGGCTCTCTAAGTGTGAGAAACTGATGACGTCATTTAACCAAAACAATACTTTTTTGACAAGATACGAACAAATAATGACATTTTTCTGGTACTTTCTGAGCCAAAACTGGTCTAGGAGACATGCCCTTTTATTTACATTTATCAATTTCTAATTTTGAGGATTTCTGAAGACCTGGAAGGTCACCCGTTGACCTGAACCCTAAAAAATCGCATACTGTTAAATTCCTCTCATGACAGGCAACATGCTGGTTCTTACTGCATTGCTCTAAGTTGCTTGATTTGGAAGTTAACAGGGGGCCTGTCAGCCCCCCGTAGGGCGAAGGTGGAAAAAACTCTCGTAGGGCGAGGGTTTAACCCAGTTTATAAACTTATGGAAATATAACCGAAGGTTGGTTGAACATTGGATAACACTATTCTTTAGAATTGTGTTTCCATTGTGAATACTAGGGTCTATGACAGACTGGTGTTTGGCCATGTTCCGCAGACTCGCGGGCGGTGATCTCCGGCCCGAGGGAGCTGTACTTGAAGCGCGGCAGTAGCATCAACCTCACGTGCACGGTGATGTCGGCGCCCGAGCCGCGTCCGACCACATCCTCTGGCACATCAACAACATGGTGAGCGAGGAGTCGCTGAAAAGCGATTGGAGTCGTCAATGCCTACTGACTGACGTGTTCGCTCCGGCACTGTCTTGTGCATGGCTAAACTGGTGATCGACAACCGAAGTTTCTCAGATCTGGCAATGCTGTCGTCAAATATTGCCTTCCAGGATAGGTTACACTGAAGTCAAGTTCAGCTTCGTTAAGAACGAAGTTGCCTCAAAACAAACAGCGTGAACATGCCTTTAAGCATTTTCGGCTGACGGTTTCAACGTCTACTTCGAGTCGTCCAGTTTGAGATGATTTCAGAAATGGTTCATTGCATCTCCGTTGTACCGTTTCAGGTGATAAAATACACCGAGCGAGGAGGCATGTACGTGGTCACCAACCGCGGGGCAGCGACGGTCTAGCCCTGGTGATAGCGAAGGCCACTCGGCTGGACTCGGGAAACTACTCGTGTCGTCCGTCGATGGCGCATATGGACACCGTGCTGGTCCATATCTTAGACGGTGAGAGCTCTAATGAATACAGCTTCCTGTCATACAACAATGAATGACCCAGTGTCTCTGAGTCTCTGACCAGTGTCTCTGAGTCTCTGACCAGTGTCTCTGAGTCTCTGACCAGTGTCTCTGAGTCTCTGACCAGTTTCTTTGTGTGATTTAACCAGTTTCTCTGAATGATCTGACTCGTTCTCTGAATGATCTGACGTTTCTCTGAATGATCTGACTCGTTTCTGGTAAATGATCTGACTCGTTTCTCTGAATGATCTGACTCGTTTCTGTGAATGATCTGATTCGTTTCTGTAAATGATCTGACTCGTTTCTCTGATTGATCTGACTCGTTCTGTGAATTATCTGACTCGTTTCTGTGAATGATCTGACTCGTGTCTGTGAATGATCTGACTCGTTTCTGTAAATGATCTGAATCGTTTCTCTGAATGATCTGTAGAGTTTCTCTTGTGTGTACCGCCACCCAGGGTAGTACTAAAACATACAGGAACAATATAATCCGATAAAAGCGTTTCGACAAAATGTCTTCGTCAGTATCGGTTTTGTAAAATAACACAAAGATTACAAGATATATACCAAGGAACGCATCGCAGTTTCATCGTCTTGATTTCTCTTTAAAATAATCATGTGACACATTTCATACAGTACCGCCTTGGACAGATCGTCTCGAAAAATAAATACGTATACAAATATAGATGACCTAACGCACCGCTTTTGACGTTTTGTTTTACGAACCGCTTCTTACGGTAGTACGTTTACCTCCCTGACCCAGCTCATCT
>JAXIVJ010007800.1:0-58747 GCA_036785665.1 Chirona hameri
TTGTGTTGCCTCTTCGTCATTTTTTATTTATTATGGAATAAATATGAGAATTTCGCTATGTGAACCCAGCAAATGTTCGTTAATCGAGGTGATATTCCACGCATTGACTTATGTGTGCACCCCCCCCCCCCCCCCCCCCCCCTGAGCCCTCCCGATGTTGCGTTTGTTGATTACCGAGTCTGACTTGTTGGCTTATCTGCCCGTCCTTATGCTCTGGTCAGACTGTTGTCCACTCTGTCTTGCTGCCTCTGAGTCGTTCTTATGTTCTATTTAGACCTTTGTCTATTATGTTTGGCTGCCACTGAACCGTTCTAATGTTCTGTTCAGACGTTCCCCGTTCGTGTACGTCTACAGGCGCTCGTGCATCCGGCGCGGCAGCTCGTGTGACGCCCGCCCCCACGACTGCTGCGGCAACGGCACCTGCCGCTGCAACCTGTGGGGCAGCAACTGCAAGTGCATGCGCGGCGGCCTGTTCCAGACCTGGGGCCGCAAGAGGAAGTGAGCGGCTGGTGGCCGCCCGCCCACTCCGCTCACAGGTCGGCTCTGATGTGTCCCTACCGGCCCTCCGCGCGCCCCGGCGCCGCCCTGTGAGCCACGCGGGCCCCCGACCCCGATTGCGGGTCCCCTCCAGCCACATCCGCCAATCGGGGTCGCGGCGCCCGCCCCCCTCCCCCCCACTCGATTGTTGTAGTGTCCGTGCGGGACGTCGTGAGTCGGTGTCGGCTGCTTGTGGATGGCGTGTTCCCGCTCGTCGTGTGCGTGGCACTGCCGCAATACAGGCCAAGTGGAGCGCGTGTTTTGCTGCCGCCGGCTGGAGACGAACGTGCTGGAGATTAGAACCTTAAAGAAGCCTGCACCGATATGGAATATTAGCGCGCCGAAATGATAGGCAGCGACGACCCATACGGACGGTCCTGCGATCGAGTCGGCGATAACAGGTGGCGCCACGTTCGAAAGCAAGCGGTCCTTCCCACACGGCGGCAAAAGCACTGAACAATAAACACTAAACTGAAGAAATGCATACCACAAACATAGGCGTACACCAGGGGGGGCAAACTGGGCAATTCCCCCCCCCCCCCTGAAGGTCTGTACGTTCCCCCTTTGGTCGAGAAAAAGTTTTTTTAAAGAAAATGTGAAAATATGACCTTTTAAAAATATAGTGGGCCAAATCCGGTTATTTTTTTTGTGGGGTTACTTTATGCCCCCTGAGCAAAAATTTCCCCTTCCTGGAGTGAATCCTGGATACGCTACTGACCACAAAATAATAAAAAAGGATGATAGGAGTAAAGGAACTACACTTGGCAGGTGGTACCGGGGCGGATCTTTTTTTGGGGGTGGGCAAATTCAGTGGCGTATTTCCAAAAAGTTGTTGAGTGGGGAGGGAGGGAAGGTCTGGATCCGCCCCTGGGTGGTGCACATATGGTGAATATTACTACACTCGAATGTTACCGCAGCGGCAATGCTGCGTAGCATACCAGGCGTACCCTGCCATTCGAGAAGCGACGTGAGTGCGGCCTAATTCCGCTAGCGAGTGGTTACTTTCCCACCCACCGTCCCCATAGCTACCCCCACAATCCACATACCCCCACAATCCACACACAATCTACCCCCACAATCCACATAGTCTCCTTCCCCCTACTGATCACCAGGTCCGGAGATGATTCATTTCCGCCCACCGTCCCCATAGCTACCCCCACAATCCACATAGTCTCCTTCCCCTACTGATCACCAGGTCCGGAGATGATTCATTTCCGCCCACCGTCCCCATAGCTACCCCCACAATCCACATAGTCTCCTTCCCCCTACTGATCACCAGGTCCGGAGATGATTCATTTCCGCCCACCGTCCCCATAGCTACCCCCACAATCCACATAGTCTCCTTCCCCCTACTGATCACCAGGTCCGGAGATGATTCATTTCCGCCCACCGTCCCCATAGCTACCCCCACAATCCACATAGTCTCCTTCCCCCTACTGATCACCAGGTCCGGAGATGATTCATTTCCGCCCACCGTCCCCATAGCTACCCCCCACAATCCAAATACCCCCACAATCCACACACAAGCTACCCCCACAATCCACACACAATCTACCCCCACAATCCACATAGTCTCCTTCCCCCTACTGATCACCAGGTCCGGAGATGATTCATTTCCGCCCACCGTCCCCATAGCTACCCCCACAATCCACATAGTCTCCTTCCCCCTACTGATCACCAGGTCCGGAGATGATTCATTTCCGCCCACCGTCCCCATAGCTACCCTCACCATCCACATAGTCTCCTTCCCCCTACTGATCACCAGGTCCGGAGATGATTCATTTCCGCCCACCGTCCCCATAGCTACCCCCACAATCCACATAGTCTCCTTCCCCCTACTGATCACCAGGTCCGGAGATGATTCATTTCCGCCCACCGTCCCCATAGCTACCCCCCACAATCCACATAGTCTCCTTCCCCCTACTGATCACCAGGTCCGGAGATAATTCATTTCCGCCCACCGTCCCCATAGCTACCCCCACAATCCACATAGTCTCCTTCCCCCTACTGATCACCAGGTCCGGAGATGATTCATTTCCGCCCACCGTCCCCATAGCTACCCCCACAATCCACATAGTCTCCTTCCCCCTACTGATCACCAGGTCCGGAGATGATTCATTTCCGCCCACCGTCCCCATAGCTACCCCCCCACAATCCACATAGTCTCCTTCCCCCTACTGATCACCAGGTCCGGAGATGATTCATTTCCGCCCACCGTCCCCATAGCTACCCCCACAATCCACATAGTCTCCTTCCCCCTACTGATCACCAGGTCCGGAGATGATTCATTTCCGCCCACCGTCCCCATAGGTACCCCCACAATCCACATAGTCTCCTTCCCCCTACTGATCACCAGGTCCGGAGATGATTCATTTCCGCCCACCGTCCCCATAGCTACCCCCACAATCCACATAGTCTCCTTCCCCCTACTGATCACCAGGTCCGGAGATGATTCATTTCCGCCCACCGTCCCCATAGCTACCCCCCACAATCCACATACCCCACAATCCACACACAAGCTACCCCCACAATCCACACACAATCTACCCCCACAATCCACATAGTCTCCTTCCCCCTACTGATCACCAGGTCCGGAGATGATTCATTTCCGCCCACCGTCCCCATAGCTACCCCCACAATCCACATAGTCTCCTTCCCCCTACTGATCACCAGGTCCGGAGATGATTCATTTCCGCCCACCGTCCCCATAGCTACCCCCACCATCCACATAGTCTCCTTCCCCCTACTGATCACCAGGTCCGGAGATGATTCATTTCCGCCCACCGTCCCCATAGCTACCCCCACAATCCACATAGTCTCCTTCCCCCTACTGATCACCAGGTCCGGAGATGATTCATTTCCGCCCACCGTCCCCATAGCTACCCCCCACAATCCACATAGTCTCCTTCCCCCTACTGATCACCAGGTCCGGAGATAATTCATTTCCGCCCACCGTCCCCATAGCTTCCCCCACAATCCACATAGTCTCCTTCCCCCTACTGATCACCAGGTCCGGAGATGATTCATTTCCGCCCACCGTCCCCATAGCTACCCCCACAATCCACATAGTCTCCTTCCCCCTACTGATCACCAGGTCCGGAGATGATTCATTTCCGCCCACCGTCCCCATAGCTACCCCCCCACAATCCACATAGTCTCCTTCCCCCTACTGATCACCAGGTCCGGAGATGATTCATTTCCGCCCACCGTCCCCATAGCTACCCCCACAATCCACATAGTCTCCTTCCCCCTACTGATCACCAGGTCCGAAGATGATTCATTTCCGCCCACCGTCCCCATAGCTACCCCCCACAATCCACATAGTCTCCTTCCCCCTACTGATCACCAGGTCCGGAGATAATTCATTTCCGCCCACCGTCCCTATAGCTACCCCCCACAATCCACATACCCCCACAATCCACACACAAGCTACCCCCACAATCCACATAGTCTCCTTCCCCCTACTGATCACCAGGTCCGGAGATGATTCATTTCCGCCCACCGTCCCCAAAGCTACCCCCACAATCCACATACACCCACAATCCACACACAAGCTACCCCCACAATCCACATAGTCTCCTTCCCCCTACTGATCACCAGGTCCGGAGATGATTCATTTCCGCCCACCGTCCCCATAGCTACCCCCACAATCCACATAGTCTCCTTCCCCCTACTGATCACCAGGTCCGAAGATGATTCATTTCCGCCCACCGTCCCTATAGCTACCCCCCACAATCCACATACCCCCACAATCCACACACAAGCTACCCCCACAATCCACATAGTCTCCTTCCCCCTACTGATCACCAGGTCCGGAGATGATTCATTTCCGCCCACCGTCCCCATAGCTACCCCCACAATCCACATAGTCTCCTTCCCCCTACTGATCACCAGGTCCGGAGATGATTCATTTCCGCCCACCGTCCCCATAGCTACCCCCACAATCCACATAGTCTCCTTCCCCCTACTGATCACCAGGTCCGGAGATGATTCATTTCCGCCCACCGTCCCCATAGCTACCCCCCACAATCCACATACCCCCACAATCAACACACAAGCTACCCCCACAATCCACATAGTCTCCTTCCCCCTACTGATCACCAGGTCCGGAGATGATTCATTTCCGCCCACCGTCCCCATAGCTACCCCCACAATCCACATAGTCTCCTTCCCCCTACTGATCACCAGGTCCGGAGATGATTCATTTCCGCCCACCGTCCCCATAGCTACCCCCCACAATCCACATAGTTTCCTTCCCCCTACTGATCACCAGGTCCGGAGATGATTCATTTCCGCCCACCGTCCCCATAGCTACCCCCCCACAATCCACATAGTCTCCTTCCCCCTACTGATCACCAGGTCCGGAGATGATTCATTTCCGCCCACCGTCCCCATAGCTACCCCCACAATCCACATAGTCTCCTTCCCCCTACTGATCACCAGGTCCGGAGATGATTCATTTCCACCCACCGTCCCCATAGCTACCCCCACAATCCACATAGTCTCCTTCCCCCTACTGATCACCAGGTCCGGAGATGATTCATTTCCGCCCACCGTCCCCATAGCTACCCCCACAATCCACATAGTCTCCTTCCCCCTACTGATCACCAGGTCCGGAGATGATTCATTTCCGCCCACCGTCCCCATAGCTACCCCCACAATCCACATAGTCTCCTTCCCCCTACTGATCACCAGGTCCGGAGATGATTCATTTCCGCCCACCGTCCCCATAGCTACCCCCACAAACCACATAGTCTCCTTCCCCCTACTGATCACCAGGTCCGGAGATGATTCATTTCCGCCCACCGTCCCCATAGCTACCCCCCCACAATCCACATAGTCTCCTTCCCCCTACTGATCACCAGGTCCGGAGATGATTCATTTCCGCCCACCGTCCCCATAGCTACCCCCACAATCCACATAGTCTCCTTCCCCCTACTGATCACCAGGTCCGGAGATGATTCATTTCCGCCCACCGTCCCCATAGCTACCCCCCACAATCCACATAGTCTCCTTCCCCCTACTGATCACCAGGTCCGGAGATAATTCATTTCCGCCCACCGTCCCCATAGCTACCCCCACAATCCACATAGTCTCCTTCCCCCTACTGATCACCAGGTCCGGAGATGATTCATTTCCGCCCACCGTCCCCATAGCTACCCCCACAATCCACATAGTCTCCTTCCCCCTACTGATCACCAGGTCCGGAGATGATTCATTTCCGCCCACCGTCCCCATAGCTACCCCCCCCACAATCCACATAGTCTCCTTCCCCCTACTGATCACCAGGTCCGGAGATGATTCATTTCCGCCCACCGTCCCCATAGCTACCCCCACAATCCACATAGTCTCCTTCCCCCTACTGATCACCAGGTCCGGAGATGATTCATTTCCGCCCACCGTCCCCATAGCTACCCCCCACAATCCACATAGTCTCCTTCCCCCTACTGATCACCAGGTCCGGAGATAATTCATTTCCGCCCACCGTCCCTATAGCTACCCCCCACAATCCACATACCCCCACAATCCACACACAAGCTACCCCCACAATCCACATAGTCTCCTTCCCCCTACTGATCACCAGGTCCGGAGATGATTCATTTCCGCCCACCGTCCCCATAGCTACCCCCACAATCCACATACCCCCACAATCCACAAACAAGCTACCCCCACAATCCACATAGTCTCCTTCCCCCTACTGATCACCAGGTCCGGAGATGATTCATTTCCGCCCACCGTCCCCATAGCTACCCCCACAATCCACATAGTCTCCTTCCCCCTACTGATCACCAGGTCCGGAGATGATTCATTTCCGCCCACCGTCCCTATAGCTACCCCCCACAATCCACATACCCCCACAATCCACACACAAGCTACCTCCACAATCCACATAGTCTCCTTCCCCCTACTGATCACCAGGTCCGGAGATGATTCATTTCCGCCCACCGTCCCCATAGCTACCCCCACAATCCACATAGTCTCCTTCCCCCTACTGATCACCAGGTCCAGAGATGATTCATTTCCGCCCACCGTCCCCATAGCTACCCCCACAATCCACATAGTCTCCTTCCCCCTACTGATCACCAGGTCCGGAGATGATTCATTTCCGCCCACCGTCCCCATAGCTACCCCCCACAATCCACATACCCCCACAATCCACACACAAGCTACCCCCACAATCCACATAGTCTCCTTCCCCCTACTGATCACCAGGTCCGGAGATGATTCATTTCCGCCCACCGTCCCCATAGCTACCCCCCACAATCCACATAGTCTCCTTCCCCCTACTGATCACCAGGTCCGGAGATAATTCATTTCCGCCCACCGTCCCCATAGCTACCCCCACAATCCACATAGTCTCCTTCCCCCTACTGATCACCAGGTCCGGAGATGATTCATTTCCGCCCACCGTCCCCATAGCTACCCCCACAATCCACATAGTCTCCTTCCCCCTACTGATCACCAGGTCCGGAGATGATTCATTTCCGCCCACCGTCCCCATAGCTACCCCCCCACAATCCACATAGTCTCCTTCCCCCTACTGATCACCAGGTCCGGAGATGATTCATTTCCGCCCACCGTCCCCATAGCTACCCCCACAATCCACATAGTCTCCTTCCCCCTACTGATCACCAGGTCCGGAGATGATTCATTTCCGCCCACCGTCCCCATAGCTACCCCCACAATCCACATAGTCTCCTTCCCCCTACTGATCACCAGGTCCGGAGATGATTAATTTCCGCCCACCGTCCCCATAGCTACCCCCACAATCCACATAGTCTCCTTCCCCCTACTGATCACCAGGTCCGGAGATGATTCATTTCCGCCCACCGTCCCCATAGCTACCCCCCACAATCCACATACCCCACAATCCACACACAAGCTACCCCCACAATCCACACACAATCTACCCCCACAATCCACATAGTCTCCTTCCCCCTACTGATCACCAGGTCCGGAGATGATTCATTTCCGCCCACCGTCCCCATAGCTACCCCCACAATCCACATAGTCTCCTTCCCCCTACTGATCACCAGGTCCGGAGATGATTCATTTCCGCCCACCGTCCCCATAGCTACCCCCACCATCCACATAGTCTCCTTCCCCCTACTGATCACCAGGTCCGGAGATGATTCATTTCCGCCCACCGTCCCCATAGCTACCCCCACAATCCACATAGTCTCCTTCCCCCTACTGATCACCAGGTCCGGAAATGATTCATTTCCGCCCACCGTCCCCATAGCTACCCCCACAATCCACATAGTCTCCTTCCCCCTACTGATCACCAGGTCCGGAGATGATTCATTTCCGCCCACCGTCCCCATAGCTACCCCCCACAATCCACATAGTCTCCTTCCCCCTACTGATCACCAGGTCCGGAGATGATTCATTTCCGCCCACCGTCCCCATAGCTACCCCCACAATCCACATAGTCTCCTTCCCCCTACTGATCACCAGGTCCGGAGATGATTCATTTCCGCCCACCGTCCCCATAGCTACCCCCCACAATCCACATAGTCTCCTTCCCCCTACTGATCACCAGGTCCGGAGATAATTCATTTCCGCCCACCGTCCCTATAGCTACCCCCCACAATCCACATACCCCCACAATCCACACACAAGCTACCCCCACAATCCACATAGTCTCCTTCCCCCTACTGATCACCAGGTCCGGAGATGATTCATTTCCGCCCACCGTCCCCATAGCTACCCCCACAATCCACATACCCCCACAATCCACACACAAGCTACCCCCACAATCCACATAGTCTCCTTCCCCCTACTGATCACCAGGTCCGGAGATAATTCATTTCCGCCCACCGTCCCCATAGCTACCCCCACAATCCACATAGTCTCCTTCCCCCTACTGATCACCAGGTCCGGAGATGATTCATTTCCGCCCACCGTCCCCATAGCTACCCCCACAATCCACATACCCCCACAATCCACACACAAGCTACCCCCACAATCCACATAGTCTCCTTCCCCCTACTGATCACCAGGTCCGGAGATGATTCATTTCCGCCCACCGTCCCCATAGCTACCCCCACAATCCACATAGTCTCCTTCCCCCTACTGATCACCAGGTCCGGAGATGATTCATTTCCGCCCACCGTCCCCATAGCTACCCCCACAATCCACATAGTCTCCTTCCCCCTACTGATCACCAGGTCCGGAGATGATTCATTTCCGCCCACCGTCCCCATAGCTACCCCCCCACAATCCACATAGTCTCCTTCCCCCTACTGATCACCAGGTCCGGAGATGATTCATTTCCGCCCACCGTCCCCATAGCTACCCCCACAATCCACATAGTCTCCTTCCCCCTACTGATCACCAGGTCCGGAGATGATTCATTTCCGCCCACCGTCCCCATAGCTACCCCCCACAATCCACATAGTCTCCTTCCCCCTACTGATCACCAGGTCCGGAGATAATTCATTTCCGCCCACCGTCCCTATAGCTACCCCCCACAATCCACATACCCCCACAATCCACACACAAGCTACCCCCACAATCCACATAGTCTCCTTCCCCCTACTGATCACCAGGTCCGGAGATGATTCATTTCCGCCCACCGTCCCCATAGCTACCCTCACAATCCACATACCCCCACAATCCACAAACAAGCTACCCCCACAATCCACATAGTCTCCTTCCCCCTACTGATCACCAGGTCCGGAGATGATTCATTTCCGCCCACCGTCCCCATAGCTACCCCCACAATCCACATAGTCTCCTTCCCCCTACTGATCACCAGGTCCGGAGATGATTCATTTCCGCCCACCGTCCCTATAGCTACCCCCCACAATCCACATACCCCCCACAATCCACACCACAAGCTACCTCCACAATCCACATAGTCTCCTTCCCCTACTGATCACCAGGTCCGGAGATGATTCATTTCCGCCCACCGTCCCCATAGCTACCCCCACAATCCACATAGTCTCCTTCCCCTACTGATCACCAGGTCCGGAGATGATTCATTTCCGCCCACCGTCCCCATAGCTACCCCCACAATCCACATAGTCTCCTTCCCCCTACTGATCACCAGGTCCGGAGATGATTCATTTCCGCCCACCGTCCCCATAGCTACCCCCCACAATCCACATACCCCCCCACAATCCACACAGTTCAGAGCTACCCCCACAATCCACATAGTCTCCTTCCCCCTACTGATCACCAGGTCCGGAGATGATTCATTTCCGCCCACCGTCCGCATAGCTACCCCCCCCACAATCCACATAGTCTCCTTCCCCCTACTGATCACCAGGTCCGGAGATGATTCATTTCCGCCCACCGTCCCCATAGCTACCCCCACAATCCACATAGTCTCCTTCCCCTACTGATCACCAGGTCCGGAGATAATTCATTTCCGCCCACCGTCCCCATAGCTACCCCCGACAATCCACATAGTCTCCTTCCCCCTACTGATCACCAGGTCCCGGAGATGATTCATTTCCGCCCACCGTCCCCATAGCTACCCCCACAATCCACATAGTCTCCTTCCCCCTACTGATCACCAGGTCCGGAGATGATTCATTTCCGCCCACCGTCCCCATAGCTATCCCCCCACAATCCACATAGTCTCCTTCCCCCTACTGATCACCAGGTCCGGAGATGATTCATTTCCGCCCACCGTCCCCATAGCTACCCCCCACAATCCACATAGTCTCCTTCCCCCTACTGATCACCAGGTCCGGAGATGATTCATTTCCGCCCACCGTCCCCATAGCTACCCCCACAATCCACATAGTCTCCTTCCCCCTACTGATCACCAGGTCCGGAGATGATTAATTTCCGCCCACCGTCCCCATAGCTACCCCCCACAATCCACATAGTCTCCTTCCCCCGCTACTGATCACCAGGTCCGGAGATGATTCATTTCCGCCCACCGTCCCCATAGCTACCCCCCACAATCCACATACCCCACAATCCACACACAAGCTACCCCCACAATCCACACACAATCTACCCCACAATCCACATAGTCTCCTTCCCCCTACTGATCACCAGGTCCGGGAGATGATTCATTTCCGCCCACCGTCCCCATAGCTACCCCCACAATCCACATAGTCTCCTTCCCCCTACTGATCACCAGGTCCGGAGATGATTCATTTCCGCCCACCGTCCCATAGCTACCCCCACCATCCACATAGGTCTCCTTCCCCCTACTGATCACCAGGTCCGGAGATGATTCATTTCCGCCCACCGTCCCCATAGCTACCCCCCACAATCCACATAGTCTCCTTCCCCCTACTGATCACCAGGTCCGGAGATGATTCAATTCCGCCCACCGTCCCCATAGCTACCCCCACAATCCACATAGTCTCCTTCCCCCTACTGATCACCAGGTCCGGAGATGATTCATTTCCGCCCACCGTCCCCATAGCTACCCCCCCACAATCCACATAGTCTCCTTCCCCCTACTGATCACCAGGTCCGGAGATGATTCATTTCCGCCCACCGTCCCCATAGCTACCCCCACAATCCACATAGTCTCCTTCCCCCTACTGATCACCAGGTCCGGAGATGATCATTTCCGCCCACCGTCCCCATAGCTACCCCCCACAATCCACATAGTCTCCTTCCCCCTACTGATCACCAGGTCCGGAGATAATTCATTTCCGCCCACCGTCCCTATAGCTACCCCCCACAATCCACATACCCCCACAATCCACACACAAGCTACCCCCACAATCCACCATAGTCTCCTTCCCCCTACTGATCACCAGGTCCGGAGATGATTCATTTCCGCCCACCCGTCCCCATAGCTACCCCCACAATCCACATACCCCACAATCCACACACAAGCTACCCCCACAATCCACATAGTCTCCTTCCCCCTACTGATCACCAGGTCCGGAGATGATTCATTTCCGCCCTACCCCCACAATCCACATAGTCTCCTTCCCCCTACTGATCACCAGGTCCGGAGATGATTCATTTCCGCCCACCGTCCCCATAGCTACCCCCACAATCCACATAGTCTCCTTCCCCCTACTGATCACCAGGTCCGGAGATGATTCATTTCCGCCCACCGTCCCCATAGCTACCCCCCACAATCCACATACCCCCACAATCAACACACAAGCTACCCCCACAATCCACATAGTCTCCTTCCCCCTACTGATCACCAGGTCCGGAGATGATTCATTTCCGCCCACCGTCCCCATAGCTACCCCCACAATCCACATAGTCTCCTTCCCCCTACTGATCACCAGGTCCGGAGATGATTCATTTCCGCCCACCGTCCCCATAGCTACCCCCCACAATCCACATAGTTTCCTTCCCCCTACTGATCACCAGGTCCGGAGATGATTCATTTCCGCCCACCGTCCCCATAGCTACCCCCCCCCCCCCCACAATCCACATAGTCTCCTTCCCCCTACTGATCACCAGGTCCGGAGATGATTCATTTCCGCCCACCGTCCCCATAGCTACCCCCACAATCCACATAGTCTCCTTCCCCCTACTGATCACCAGGTCCGGAGATGATTCATTTCCACCCACCGTCCCCATAGCTACCCCCACAATCCACATAGTCTCCTTCCCCCTACTGATCACCAGGTCCGGAGATGATTCATTTCCGCCCACCGTCCCCATAGCTACCCCCACAATCCACATAGTCTCCTTCCCCCTACTGATCACCAGGTCCGGAGATGATTCATTTCCGCCCACCGTCCCCATAGCTACCCCCACAATCCACATAGTCTCCTTCCCCCTACTGATCACCAGGTCCGGAGATGATTCATTTCCGCCCACCGTCCCCATAGCTACCCCCACAAACCACATAGTCTCCTTCCCCCTACTGATCACCAGGTCCGGAGATGATTCATTTCCGCCCACCGTCCCCATAGCTACCCCCCCACAATCCACATAGTCTCCTTCCCCCTACTGATCACCAGGTCCGGAGATGATTCATTTCCGCCCACCGTCCCCATAGCTACCCCCACAATCCACATAGTCTCCTTCCCCCTACTGATCACCAGGTCCGGAGATGATTAATTTCCGCCCACCGTCCCCATAGCTACCCCCCACAATCCGCATAGTCTCCTTCCCCCTACTGATCACCAGGTCCGGAGATAATTCATTTCCGCCCACCGTCCCCATAGCTACCCCCACAATCCACATAGTCTCCTTCCCCCTACTGATCACCAGGTCCGGAGATGATTCATTTCCGCCCACCGTCCCCATAGCTACCCCCACAATCCACATAGTCTCCTTCCCCCTACTGATCACCAGGTCCGGAGATGATTCATTTCCGCCCACCGTCCCCATAGCTACCCCCCCACAATCCACATAGTCTCCTTCCCCCTACTGATCACCAGGTCCGGAGATGATTCATTTCCGCCCACCGTCCCCATAGCTACCCCCACAATCCACATAGTCTCCTTCCCCCTACTGATCACCAGGTCCGGAGATGATTCATTTCCGCCCACCGTCCCCATAGCTACCCCCCACAATCCACATAGTCTCCTTCCCCCTACTGATCACCAGGTCCGGAGATAATTCATTTCCGCCCACCGTCCCTATAGCTACCCCCCACAATCCACATACCCCCACAATCTACACACAAGCTACCCCCACAATCCACATAGTCTCCTTCCCCCTACTGATCACCAGGTCCGGAGATGATTCATTTCCGCCCACCGTCCCCATAGCTACCCCCACAATCCACATACCCCCACAATCCACAAACAAGCTACCCCCACAATCCACATAGTCTCCTTCCCCCTACTGATCACCAGGTCCGGAGATGATTCATTTCCGCCCACCGTCCCCATAGCTACCCCCACAATCCACATAGTCTCCTTCCCCCTACTGATCACCAGGTCCGGAGATGATTCATTTCCGCCCACCGTCCCTATAGCTACCCCCCACAATCCACATACCCCCACAATCCACACACAAGCTACCTCCACAATCCACATAGTCTCCTTCCCCCTACTGATCACCAGATCCGGAGATGATTCATTTCCGCCCACCGTCCCCATAGCTACCCCCACAATCCACATAGTCTCCTTCCCCCTACTGATCACCAGGTCCGGAGATGATTCATTTCCGCCCACCGTCCCCATAGCTACCCCCACAATCCACATAGTCTCCTTCCCCCTACTGATCACCAGGTCCGGAGATGATTCATTTCCGCCCACCGTCCCCATAGCTACCCCCCACAATCCACATACCCCCACAATCCACACACAAGCTACCCCCACAATCCACATAGTCTCCTTCCCCCTACTGATCACCAGGTCCGGAGATGATTCATTTCCGCCCACCGTCCGCATAGCTACCCCCACAATCCACATAGTCTCCTTCCCCCTACTGATCACCAGGTCCGGAGATGATTCATTTCCGCCCACCGTCCCCATAGCTACCCCCCACAATCCACATAGTCTCCTTCCCCCTACTGATCACCAGGTCCGGAGATAATTCATTTCCGCCCACCGTCCCCATAGCTACCCCCACAATCCACATAGTCTCCTTCCCCCTACTGATCACCAGGTCCGGAGATGATTCATTTCCGCCCACCGTCCCCATAGCTACCCCCACAATCCACATAGTCTCCTTCCCCCTACTGATCACCAGGTCCGGAGATGATTCATTTCCGCCCACCGTCCCCATAGCTACCCCCCACAATCCACATAGTCTCCTTCCCCCTACTGATCACCAGGTCCGGAGATGATTCATTTCCGCCCACCGTCCCCATAGCTACCCCCACAATCCACATAGTCTCCTTCCCCCTACTGATCACCAGGTCCGGAGATGATTCATTTCCGCCCACCGTCCCCATAGCTACCCCCACAATCCACATAGTCTCCTTCCCGCTACTGATCACCAGGTCCGGAGATGATTAATTTCCGCCCACCGTCCCCATAGCTACCCCCACAATCCACATAGTCTCCTTCCCCCTACTGATCACCAGGTCCGGAGATGATTCATTTCCGCCCACCGTCCCCATAGCTACCCCCACAATCCACATACCCCACAATCCACACACAAGCTACCCCCACAATCCACACACAATCTACCCCCACAATCCACATAGTCTCCTTCCCCCTACTGATCACCAGGTCCGGAGATGATTCATTTCCGCCCACCGTCCCCATAGCTACCCCCACAATCCACATAGTCTCCTTCCCCCTACTGATCACCAGGTCCGGAGATGATTCATTTCCGCCCACCGTCCCCATAGCTACCCCCACCATCCACATAGTCTCCTTCCCCCTACTGATCACCAGGTCCGGAGATGATTCATTTCCGCCCACCGTCCCCATAGCTACCCCCACAATCCACATAGTCTCCTTCCCCCTACTGATCACCAGGTCCGGAGATGATTCATTTCCGCCCACCGTCCCCATAGCTACCCCCACAATCCACATAGTCTCCTTCCCCCTACTGATCACCAGGTCCGGAGATGATTCATTTCCACCCACCGTCCCCATAGCTACCCCCCACAATCCACATAGTCTCCTTCCCCCTACTGATCACCAGGTCCGGAGATGATTCATTTCCGCCCACCGTCCCCATAGCTACCCCCACAATCCACATAGTCTCCTTCCCCCTACTGATCACCAGGTCCGGAGATGATTCATTTCCGCCCACCGTCCCCATAGCTACCCCCCACAATCCACATAGTCTCCTTCCCCCTACTGATCACCAGGTCCGGAGATAATTCATTTCCGCCCACCGTCCCTATAGCTACCCCCCACAATCCACATACCCCCACAATCCACACACAAGCTACCCCCACAATCCACATAGTCTCCTTCCCCCTACTGATCACCAGGTCCGGAGATGATTCATTTCCGCCCACCGTCCCCATAGCTACCCCCACAATCCACATACCCCCACAATCCACACACAAGCTACCCCCACAATCCACATAGTCTCCTTCCCCCTACTGATCACCAGGTCCGGAGATAATTCATTTCCGCCCACCGTCCCCATAGCTACCCCCACAATCCACATAGTCTCCTTCCCCCTACTGATCACCAGGTCCGGAGATGATTCATTTCCGCCCACCGTCCCCATAGCTACCCCCACAATCCACATACCCCCACAATCCACACACAAGCTACCCCCACAATCCACATAGTCTCCTTCCCCCTACTGATCACCAGGTCCGGAGATGATTCATTTCCGCCCACCGTCCCCATAGCTACCCCCACAATCCACATAGTCTCCTTCCCCCTACTGATCACCAGGTCCGGAGATGATTCATTTCCGCCCACCGTCCCCATAGCTACCCCCCACAATCCACATAGTTTCCTTCCCCCTACTGATCACCAGGTCCGGAGATAATTCATTTCCCCCCACCGTCCCTATAGCTACCCCCCACAATCCACATACCCCCACAATCCACACACAAGCTACCCCCACAATCCACATAGTCTCCTTCCCCCTACTGATCACCAGGTCCGGAGATGATTCATTTCCGCCCACCGTCCCCATAGCTACCCCCACAATCCACATACCCCCACAATCCACAAACAAGCTACCCCCACAATCCACATAGTCTCCTTCCCCCTACTGATCACCAGGTCCGGAGATGATTCATTTCCGCCCACCGTCCCCATAGCTACCCCCACAATCCACATAGTCTCCTTCCCCCTACTGATCACCAGGTCCGGAGATGATTCATTTCCGCCCACCGTCCCTATAGCTACCCCCCACAATCCACATACCCCCACAATCCACACACAAGCTACCTCCACAATCCACATAGTCTCCTTCCCCCTACTGATCACCAGGTCCGGAGATGATTCATTTCCGCCCACCGTCCCCATAGCTACCCCCACAATCCACATAGTCTCCTTCCCCCTACTGATCACCAGGTCCGGAGATGATTCATTTCCGCCCACCGTCCCCATAGCTACCCCCACAATCCACATAGTCTCCTTCCCCCTACTGATCACCAGGTCCGGAGATGATTCATTTCCGCCCACCGTCCCCATAGCTACCCCCCACAATCCACATACCCCCACAATCCACACACAAGCTACCCCCACAATCCACATAGTCTCCTTCCCCCTACTGATCACCAGGTCCGGAGATGATTCATTTCCGCCCACCGTCCGCATAGCTACCCCCACAATCCACATAGTCTCCTTCCCCCTACTGATCACCAGGTCCGGAGATGATTCATTTCCGCCCACCGTCCCCATAGCTACCCCCCACAATCCACATAGTCTCCTTCCCCCTACTGATCACCAGGTCCGGAGATAATTCATTTCCGCCCACCGTCCCCATAGCTACCCCCACAATCCACATAGTCTCCTTCCCCCTACTGATCACCAGGTCCGGAGATGATTCATTTCCGCCCACCGTCCCCATAGCTACCCCCACAATCCACATAGTCTCCTTCCCCCTACTGATCACCAGGTCCGGAGATGATTCATTTCCGCCCACCGTCCCCATAGCTACCCCCCCACAATCCACATAGTCTCCTTCCCCCTACTGATCACCAGGTCCGGAGATGATTCATTTCCGCCCACCGTCCCCATAGCTACCCCCACAATCCACATAGTCTCCTTCCCCCTACTGATCACCAGGTCCGGAGATGATTCATTTCCGCCCACCGTCCCCATAGCTACCCCCACAATCCACATAGTCTCCTTCCCCCTACTGATCACCAGGTCCGGAGATGATTCATTTCCGCCCACCGTCCCCATAGCTACCCCCACAATCCACATAGTCTCCTTCCCCCTACTGATCACCAGGTCCGGAGATGATTCATTTCCGCCCACCGTCCCCATAGCTACCCCCCACAATCCACATACCCCACAATCCACACACAAGCTACCCCCACAATCCACACACAATCTACCCCCACAATCCACATAGTCTCCTTCCCCCTACTGATCACCAGGTCCGGAGATGATTCATTTCCGCCCACCGTCCCCATAGCTACCCCCACAATCCACATAGTCTCCTTCCCCCTACTGATCACCAGGTCCGGAGATGATTCATTTCCGCCCACCGTCCCCATAGCTACCCCCACCATCCACATAGTCTCCTTCCCCCTACTGATCACCAGGTCCGGAGATGATTCATTTCCGCCCACCGTCCCCATAGCTACCCCCACAATCCACATAGTCTCCTTCCCCCTACTGATCACCAGGTCCGGAGATGATTCATTTCCGCCCACCGTCCCCATAGCTACCCCCCACAATCCACATAGTCTCCTTCCCCCTACTGATCACCAGGTCCGGAGATAATTCATTTCCGCCCACCGTCCCCATAGCTTCCCCCACAATCCACATAGTCTCCTTCCCCCTACTGATCACCAGGTCCGGAGATGATTCATTTCCGCCCACCGTCCCCATAGCTACCCCCACAATCCACATAGTCTCCTTCCCCCTACTGATCACCAGGTCCGGAGATGATTCATTTCCGCCCACCGTCCCCATAGCTACCCCCCCACAATCCACATAGTCTCCTTCCCCCTACTGATCACCAGGTCCGGAGATGATTCATTTCCGCCCACCGTCCCCATAGCTACCCCCACAATCCACATAGTCTCCTTCCCCCTACTGATCACCAGGTCCGAAGATGATTCATTTCCGCCCACCGTCCCCATAGCTACCCCCCACAATCCACATAGTCTCCTTCCCCCTACTGATCACCAGGTCCGGAGATAATTCATTTCCGCCCACCGTCCCTATAGCTACCCCCCACAATCCACATACCCCCACAATCCACACACAAGCTACCCCCACAATCCACATAGTCTCCTTCCCCCTACTGATCACCAGGTCCGGAGATGATTCATTTCCGCCCACCGTCCCCATAGCTACCCCCACAATCCACATACCCCCACAATCCACACACAAGCTACCCCCACAATCCACATAGTCTCCTTCCCCCTACTGATCACCAGGTCCGGAGATGATTCATTTCCGCCCACCGTCCCCATAGCTACCCCCACAATCCACATAGTCTCCTTCCCCCTACTGATCACCAGGTCCGGAGATGATTCATTTCCGCCCACCGTCCCTATAGCTACTTCCCACAATCCACATACCCCCACAATCCACACACAAGCTACCCCCACAATCCACATAGTCTCCTTCCCCCTACTGATCACCAGGTCCGGAGATGATTCATTTCCGCCCACCGTCCCCATAGCTACCCCCACAATCCACATAGTCTCCTTCCCCCTACTGATCACCAGGTCCGGAGATGATTCATTTCCGCCCACCGTCCCCATAGCTACCCCCACAATCCACATAGTCTCCTTCCCCCTACTGATCACCAGGTCCGGAGATGATTCATTTCCGCCCACCGTCCCCATAGATGATTCATTTCCGCCCACCGTCCCCATAGCTACCCCCACAATCCACATAGTCTCCTTCCCCCTACTGATCACCAGGTCCGGAGATGATTCATTTCCGCCCACCGTCCCCATAGCTACCCCCACAATCCACATACCCCCACAATCAAAAAAAAAGCTACCCCCACAATCCACATAGTCTCTTTCCCCCTACTGATCACCAGGTCCGGAGATGATTCATTTCCGCCCACCGTCCCCATAGCTACCCCCACAATCCACATAGTCTCCTTCCCCCTACTGATCACCAGGTCCGGAGATGATTCATTTCCGCCCACCGTCCCCATAGCTACCCCCCACAATCCATATAGTCTCCTTCCCCCTACTGATCACCAAGTCCGGAGATGATTCATTTCCGCCCACCGTCCCCATAGCTACCCCCCCCCCCCCACAATCCACATAGTCTCCTTCCCCCTACTGATCACCAGGTCCGGAGATGATTCATTTCCGCCCACCGTCCCCATAGCTACCCCCACAATCCACATAGTCTCCTTCCCCCTACTGATCACCAGGTCCGGAGATGATTCATTTCCACCCACCGTCCCCATAGCTACCCCCACAATCCACATAGTCTCCTTCCCCCTACTGATCACCAGGTCCGGAGATGATTCATTTCCGCCCACCGTCCCCATAGCTACCCCCACAATCCACATAGTCTCCTTCCCCCTACTGATCACCAGGTCCGGAGATGATTCATTTCCGCCCACCGTCCCCATAGCTACCCCCACAATCCACATAGTCTCCTTCCCCATACTGATCACCAGGTCCGGAGATGATTCATTTCCGCCCACCGTCCCCATAGCTACCCCCACAATCCACATAGTCTCCTTCCCCCTACTGATCACCAGGTCCGGAGATGATTCATTTCCGCCCACCGTCCCCATAGCTACCCCCCCACAATCCACATAGTCTCCTTCCCCCTACTGATCACCAGGTCCGGAGATGATTCATTTCCGCCCACCGTCCCCATAGCTACCCCCACAATCCACATAGTCTCCTTCCCCTACTGATCACCAGGTCCGGAGATGATTCATTTCCGCCCACCGTCCCCATAGCTACCCCCCACAATCCACATAGTCTCCTTCCCCCTACTGATCACCAGGTCCGGAGATAATTCATTTCCGCCCACCGTCCCCATAGCTACCCCCACAATCCACATAGTCTCCTTCCCCCTACTGATCACCAGGTCCGGAGATGATTCATTTCCGCCCACCGTCCCCATAACTACCCCCACAATCCACATAGTCTCCTTCCCCCTACTGATCACCAGGTCCGGAGATGATTCATTTCCGCCCACCGTCCCCATAGCTACCCCCCACAATCCACATAGTCTCCTTCCCCCTACTGATCACCAGGTCCGGAGATGATTCATTTCCGCCCACCGTCCCCATAGCTACCCCCACAATCCACATAGTCTCCTTCCCCCTACTGATCACCAGGTCCGGAGATGATTCATTTCCGCCCACCGTCCCCATAGCTACCCCCCACAATCCACATAGTCTCCTTCCCCCTACTGATCACCAGGTCCGGAGATAATTCATTTCCGCCCACCGTCCCTATAGCTACCCCCCACAATCCACATACCCGCACAATCCACACACAAGCTACCCCCACAATCCACATAGTCTCCTTCCCCCTACTGATCACCAGGTCCGGAGATGATTCATTTCCGCCCACCGTCCCAATAGCTACCCCCACAATCCACATACCCCCACAATCCACACACAAGCTACCCCCACAATCCACATAGTCTCCTTCCCCCTACTGATCACCAGGTCCGGAGATAATTCATTTCCGCCCACCGTCCCCATAGCTACCCCCACAATCCACATAGTCTCCTTCCCCCTACTGATCACCAGGTCCGGAGATGATTCATTTCCGCCCACCGTCCCCATAGCTACCCCCACAATCCACATAGTCTCCTTCCCCCTACTGATCACCAGGTCCGGAGATGATTCATTTCCGCCCACCGTCCCCATAGCTACCCCCCCACAATCCACATAGTCTCCTTCCCCCTACTGATCACCAGGTCCGGAGATGATTCATTTCCGCCCACCGTCCCCATAGCTACCCCCACAATCCACATAGTCTCCTTCCCCCTACTGATCACCAGGTCCGGAGATGATTCATTTCCGCCCACCGTCCCCATAGCTACCCCCCACAATCCACATAGTCTCCTTCCCCCTACTGATCACCAGGTCCGGAGATAATTCATTTCCGCCCACCGTCCCTATAGCTACCCCCCACAATCCACATACCCCCACAATCCACACACAAGCTACCCCCACAATCCACATAGTCTCCTTCCCCCTACTGATCACCAGGTCCGGAGATGATTCATTTCCGCCCACCGTCCCCATAGCTACCCCCACAATCCACATAGTCTCCTTCCCCCTACTGATCACCAGGTCCGGAGATGATTCATTTCCGCCCACCGTCCCTATAGCTACCCCCCACAATCCACATACCCCCACAATCCACACACAAGCTACCTCCACAATCCACATAGTCTCCTTCCCCCTACTGATCACCAGGTCCGGAGATGATTCATTTCCGCCCACCGTCCCCATAGCTACCCCCACAATCCACATAGTCTCCTTCCCCCTACTGATCACCAGGTCCGGAGATGATTCATTTCCGCCCACCGTCCCCATAGCTACCCCCACAATCCACATAGTCTCCTTCCCCCTACTGATCACCAGGTCCGGAGATGATTCATTTCCGCCCACCGTCCCCATAGCTACCCCCCACAATCCACATACCCCCACAATCCACACACAAGCTACCCCCACAATCCACATAGTCTCCTTCCCCCTACTGATCACCAGGTCCGGAGATGATTCATTTCCGCCCACCGTCCACATAGCTACCCCCACAATCCACATAGTCTCCTTCCCCCTACTGATCACCAGGTCCGGAGATGATTCATTTCCGCCCACCGTCCCCATAGCTACCCCCCACAATCCACATAGTCTCCTTCCCCCTACTGATCACCAGGTCCGGAGATGATTCATTTCCGCCCACCGTCCCCATAGCTACCCCCACAATCCACATAGTCTCCTTCCCCTACTGATCACCAGGTCCGGAGATGATTCATTTCCGCCCACCGTCCCCATAGCTACCCCCACAATCCACATAGTCTCCTTCCCCCTACTGATCACCAGGTCCGGAGATGATTCATTTCCGCCCACCGTCCCCATAGCTACCCCCACAATCCACATAGTCTCCTTCCCCCTACTGATCACCAGGTCCGGAGATGATTCATTTCCGCCCACCGTCCCCATAGCTACCCCCCACCATCCACATAGTCTCCTTCCCCCTACTGATCACCAGGTCCGGAGATGATTCATTTCCGCCCACCGTCCCCATAGCTACCCCCCACAATCCACATAGTCTCCTTCCCCCTACTGATCACCAGGTCCGGAGATGATTCATTTCCGCCCACCGTCCCCATAGCTACCCCCACAATCCACATAGTCTCCTTCCCCCTACTGATCACCAGGTCCGGAGGTGATTCATTTCCGCCCACCGTCCCCATAGCTACCCCCACAATCCACATAGTCTCCTTCCCCCTACTGATCACCAGGTCCGGAGATGATTCATTTCCGCCCACCGTCCCCATAGCTACCCCCCCCCCCCCCCACAATCCACATAGTCTCCTTCCCCCTACTGATCACCAGGTCCGGAGATGATTCATTTCCGCCCACCGTCCCCATAGCTACCCCCACAATCCACATAGTCTCCTTCCCCCTACTGATCACCAGGTCCGGAGATGATTCATTTCCGCCCACCGTCCCCATAGCTACCCCCACAATCCACATAGTCTCCTTCCCCCTACTGATCACCAGGTCCGGAGATGATTCATTTCCGCCCACCGTCCCCATAGCTACCCCCACAATCCACATAGTCTCCTTCCTCCTACTGATCACCAGGTCCGGAGATGATTCACTTCCACCCACCGTCCCCATAGCTACCCCCACAATCCACATAGTCTCCTTCCCCCTACTGATCACCAGGTCTGGAGATGATTCATTTCCGCCCACCGTCCCCATAGCTACCCCCACAATCCACATAGTCTCCTTCCCCCTACTGATCACCAGGTCCGGAGATGATTCATTTCCGCCCACCGTCCCCATAGCTACCCCCACAATCCACATAGTCTCCTTCCCCCTACTGATCACCAGGTCCGGAGATGATTCATTTCCGCCCACCGTCCCCATAGCTACCCCCCACAATCCACATACCCCCACAATCCACACACAAGCTACCCCCACAATCCACATAGTCTCCTTCCCCCTACTGATCACCAGGTCCGGAGATGATTCATTTCCGCCCACCGTCCCCATAGCTACCCCCACAATCCACATAGTCTCCTTCCCCCTACTGATCACCAGGTCCGGAGATGATTCATTTCCGCCCACCGTCCCCATAGCTACCCCCACAATCCACATAGTCTCCTTCCCCCTACTGATCACCAGGTCCGGAGATGATTCATTTCCGCCCACCGTCCCCATAGCTACCCCCACAATCCACATAGTCTCCTTCCCCCTACTGATCACCAGGTCCGGAGATGATTCATTTCCACCCACTGTCCCCATAGCTACCCCCACAATCCACATAGTCTCCTTCCCCCTACTGATCACCAGGTCCAGAGATGATTCATTTCCACCCACCGTCCCCATAGCTACCCCCCCCCCCCACAATCCACATAGTCTCCTTCCCCCTACTGATCACCAGGTCCGGAGATGATTCATTTCCACCCACCGTCCCCATAGCTACCCCCACAATCCACATAGTCTCCTTCCCCCTACTGATCACCAGGTCCGGAGATGATTCATTTCCACCCACCGTCCCCATAGCTACCCCCCCACAATCCACATAGTCTCCTTCCCCCTACTGATCACCAGGTCCGGAGATGATTCATTTCCACCCACCGTCCCCATAGCTACCCCCACAATCCACATAGTCTCCTTCCCCCTACTGATCACCAGGTCCGGAGATGATTCATTTCCACCCACCGTCCCCATAGCTACCCCCACAATCCACATAGTCTCCTTCCCCCTACTGATCACCAGGTCCGGAGATGATTCATTTCCACCCACCGTCCCCATAGCTACCCCCCCCCCCACCCCACAATCCACATAGTCTCCTTCCCCCTACTGATCACCAGGTCCGGAGATGATTTATTTCCACCCACCGTCCCCATAGCTACCCCCACAATCCACATAGTCTCCTTCCCCCTACTGATCACCAGGTCCGGAGATGATTCATTTCCGCCCACCGTCCCCATAGCTACCCCCACAATCCACATAGTCTCCTTCCCCCTACTGATCACCAGGTCCGGAGATGATTCATTTCCGCCCACCGTCCCCATAGCTACCCCTACAATCCACATAGTCTCCTTCCCCCTACTGATCACCAGGTCCGGAGATGATTCATTTCCGCCCACCGTCCCCATAGCTACCCCCACAATCCACATAGTCTCCTTCCCCCTACTGATCACCAGGTCCGGAGATGATTCATTTCCACCCACCGTCCCCATAGCTACCCCCACAATCCACATAGTCTCCTTCCCCCTACTGATCACCAGGTCCGGAGATGATTCATTTCCGCCCACCGTCCCCATAGCTACCCCCACAATCCACATAGTCTCCTTCCCCCTACTGATCACCAGGTCCGGAGATGATTCATTTCCGCCCACCGTCCCCATAGCTACCCCCCACAATCCACATAGTCTCCTTCCCCCTACTGATCACCAGGTCCGGAGATGATTCATTTCCGCCCACCGTCCCCATAGCTACCCCCACAATCCACATAGTCTCCTTCCCCCTACTGATCACCAGGTCCGGAGATGATTCATTTCCGCCCACCGTCCCCATAGCTACCCCCCACAATCCACATAGTCTCCTTCCCCCTACTGATCACCAGGTCCGGAGATAATTCATTTCCGCCCACCGTCCCCATAGCTACCCCCACAATCCACATAGTCTCCTTCCCCCTACTGATCACCAGGTCCGGAGATGATTCATTTCCGCCCACCGTCCCCATAGCTACCCCCACAATCCACATAGTCTCCTTCCCCCTACTGATCACCAGGTCCGGAGATGATTCATTTCCGCCCACCGTCCCCATAGCTACCCCCCCACAATCCACATAGTCTCCTTCCCCCTACTGATCACCAGGTCCGGAGATGATTCATTTCCGCCCACCGTCCCCATAGCTACCCCCACAATCCACATAGTCTCCTTCCCCCTACTGATCACCAGGTCCGGAGATGATTCATTTCCGCCCACCGTCCCCATAGCTACCCCCCCCACAATCCACATAGTCTCCTTCCCCCTACTGATCACCAGGTCTGGAGATAATTCATTTCCGCCCACCGTCCCTATAGCTACCCCCCACAATCCACATACCCCCACAATCCACACACAAGCTACCCCCCCCCCCCCCAATCCACATAGTCTCCTTCCCCCTACTGATCACCAGGTCCGGAGATGATTCATTTCCGCCCACCGTCCCCATAGCTACCCCCACAATCCACATACCCCCACAATCCACAAACAAGCTACCCCCACAATCCACATAGTCTCCTTCCCCCTACTGATCACCAGGTCCGGAGATGATTCATTTCCGCCCACCGTCCCCATAGCTACCCCCACAATCCACATAGTCTCCTTCCCCCTACTGATCACCAGGTCCGGAGATGATTCATTTCCGCCCACCGTCCCTATAGCTACCCCCCACAATCCACATACCCCCACAATCCACACACAAGCTACCTCCACAATCCACATAGTCTCATTCCCCCTACTGATCACCAGGTCCGGAGATGATTCATTTCCGCCCACCGTCCCCATAGCTACCCCCACAATCCACATAGTCTCCTTCCCCCTACTGATCACCAGGTCCGGAGATGATTCACTTCCGCCCACCGTCCCCATAGCTACCCCCACAATCCACATAGTCTCCTTCCCCCTACTGATCACCAGGTCCGGAGATGATTCATTTCCGCCCACCGTCCCAATAGCTACCCCCCACAATCCACATACCCCCACAATCCACACACAAGCTACCCCCACAATCCACATAGTCTCCTTCCCCCTACTGATCACCAGGTCCGGAGATGATTCATTTCCGCCCACCGTCCGCATAGCTACCCCCACAATCCACATAGTCTCCTTCCCCCTACTGATCACCAGGTCCGGAGATGATTCATTTCCGCCCACCGTCCCCATAGCTACCCCCCACAATCCACATAGTCTCCTTCCCCCTACTGATCACCAGGTCTGGAGATAATTCATTTCCGCCCACCGTCCCCATAGCTACCCCCACAATCCACATAGTCTCCTTCCCCCTACTGATCACCAGGTCCGGAGATGATTCATTTCCGCCCACCGTCCCCATAGCTACCCCCACAATCCACATAGTCTCCTTCCCCCTACTGATCACCAGGTCCGGAGATGATTCATTTCCGCCCACCGTCCCCATAGCTACCCCCCCCCCCCACAATCCACATAGTCTCCTTCCCCCTACTGATCACCAGGTCCGGAGATGATTCATTTCCGCCCACCGTCCCCATAGCTACCCCCATAATCCACATAGTCTCCTTCCCCCTACTGATCACCAGGTCCGGAGATGATTCATTTCCGCCCACCGTCCCCATAGCTACCCCCACAATCCACATAGTCTCCTTCCCCCTACTGATCACCAGGTCCGGAGATGATTAATTTCCGCCCACCGTCCCCATAGCTACCCCCACAATCCACATAGTCTCCTTCCCCCTACTGATCACCAGGTCCGGAGATGATTCATTTCCGCCCACCGTCCCCATAGCTACCCCCCACAATCCACATACCCCACAATCCACACACAAGCTACCCCCACAATCCACACACAATCTACCCCCACAATCCACATAGTCTCCTTCCCCCTACTGATCACCAGGTCCGGAGATGATTCATTTCCGCCCACCGTCCCCATAGCTACCCCCACAATCCACATAGTCTCATTCCCCCTACTGATCACCAGGTCCGGAGATGATTCATTTCCGCCCACCGTCCCCATAGCTACCCCCACCATCCACATAGTCTCCTTCCCCCTACTGATCACCAGGTCCGGAGATGATTCATTTCCGCCCACCGTCCCCATAGCTACCCCCACAATCCACATAGTCTCCTTCCCCCTACTGATCACCAGGTCCGGAGATGATTCATTTCCGCCCACCGTCCCCATAGCTACCCCCACAATCCACATAGTCTCCTTCCCCCTACTGATCACCAGGTCCGGAGATGATTCATTTCCGCCCACCGTCCCCATAGCTACCCCCCACAATCCACATAGTCTCCTTCCCCCTACTGATCACCAGGTCCGGAGATGATTCATTTCCGCCCACCGTCCCCATAGCTACCCCCACAATCCACATAGTCTCCTTCCCCCTACTGATCACCAGGTCCGGAGATGATTCATTTCCGCCCACCGTCCCCATAGCTACCCCCCACAATCCACATAGTCTCCTTCCCCCTACTGATCACCAGGTCCGGAGATAATTCATTTCCGCCCACCGTCCCTATAGCTACCCCCCACAATCCACATACCCCCACAATCCACACACAAGCTACCCCCACAATCCACATAGTCTCCTTCCCCCTACTGATCACCAGGTCCGGAGATGATTCATTTCCGCCCACCGTCCCCATAGCTACCCCCACAATCCACATACCCCCACAATCCACACACAAGCTACCCCCACAATCCACATAGTCTCCTTCCCCCTACTGATCACCAGGTCCGGAGATAATTCATTTCCGCCCACCGTCCCCATAGCTACCCCCACAATCCACATAGTCTCCTTCCCCCTACTGATCACCAGGTCCGGAGATGATTCATTTCCGCCCACCGTCCCCATAGCTACCCCCACAATCCACATACCTCCACAATCCACACACAAGCTACCCCCACAATCCACATAGTCTCCTTCCCCCTACTGATCACCAGGTCCGGAGATGATTCATTTCCGCCCACCGTCCCCATAGCTACCCCCACAATCCACATAGTCTCCTTCCCCCTACTGATCACCAGGTCCGGAGATGATTCATTTCCGCCCACCGTCCCCATAGCTACCCCCCACAATCCACATAGTCTCCTTCCCCCTACTGATCACCAGGTCCGGAGATAATTCATTTCCGCCCACCGTCCCTATAGCTACCCCCCACAATCCACATACCCCCACAATCCACACACAAGCTACCCCCACAATCCACATAGTCTCCTTCCCCCTACTGATCACCAGGTCCGGAGATGATTCATTTCCGCCCACCGTCCCCATAGCTACCCCCACAATCCACATACCCCCACAATCCACAAACAAGCTACCCCCACAATCCACATAGTCTCCTTCCCCCTACTGATCACCAGGTCCGGAGATGATTCATTTCCGCCCACCGTCCCCATAGCTACCCCCACAATCCACATAGTCTCCTTCCCCCTACTGATCACCAGGTCCGGAGATGATTCATTTCCGCCCACCGTCCCTATAGCTACCCCCCACAATCCACATACCCCCACAATCCACACACAAGCTACCTCCACAATCCACATAGTCTCCTTCCCCCTACTGATCACCAGGTCCGGAGATGATTCATTTCCGCCCACCGTCCCCATAGCTACCCCCACAATCCACATAGTCTCCTTCCCCCTACTGATCACCAGGTCCGGAGATGATTCATTTCCGCCCACCGTCCCCATAGCTACCCCCACAATCCACATAGTCTCCTTCCCCCTACTGATCACCAGGTCCGGAGATGATTCATTTCCGCCCACCGTCCCCATAGCTACCCCCCACAATCCACATACCCCCACAATCCACACACAAGCTACCCCCACAATCCACATAGTCTCCTTCCCCCTACTGATCACCAGGTCCGGAGATGATTCATTTCCGCCCACCGTCCGCATAGCTACCCCCACAATCCACATAGTCTCCTTCCCCCTACTGATCACCAGGTCCGGAGATGATTCATTTCCGCCCACCGTCCCCATAGCTACCCCCCACAATCCACATAGTCTCCTTCCCCCTACTGATCACCAGGTCCGGAGATAATTCATTTCCGCCCACCGTCCCCATAGCTACCCCCACAATCCACATAGTCTCCTTCCCCCTACTGATCACCAGGTCCGGAGATGATTCATTTCCGCCCACCGTCCCCATAGTTACCCCCACAATCCACATAGTCTCCTTCCCCCTACTGATCACCAGGTCCGGAGATGATTCATTTCCGCCCATCGTCCCCATAGCTACCCCCCCACAATCCACATAGTCTCCTTCCCCCTACTGATCACCAGGTCCGGAGATGATTCATTTCCGCCCACCGTCCCCATAGCTACCCCCACAATCCACATAGTCTCCTTCCCCCTACTGATCACCAGGTCCGGAGATGATTCATTTCCGCCCACCGTCCCCATAGCTACCCCCACAATCCACATAGTCTCCTTCCCCCTACTGATCACCAGGTCCGGAGATGATTAATTTCCGCCCACCGTCCCCATAGCTACCCCCACAATCCACATAGTCTCCTTCCCCCTACTGATCACCAGGTCCGGAGATGATTCATTTCCGCCCACCGTCCCCATAGCTACCCCCCACAATCCACATAGTCTCCTTCCCCCTACTGATCACCAGGTCCGGAGATGATTCATTTCCGCCCACCGTCCCCATAGCTACCCCCCACCATCCACATAGTCTCCTTCCCCCTACTGATCACCAGGTCCGGAGATGATTCATTTCCGCCCACCGTCCCCATAGCTACCCCCCACAATCCACATAGTCTCCTTCCCCCTACTGATCACTAGGTCCGGAGATGATTCATTTCCGCCCACCGTCCCCATAGCTACCCCCACAATCCACATAGTCTCCTTCCCCCTACTGATCACCAGGTCCGGAGGTGATTCATTTCCGCCCACCGTCCCCATAGCTACCCCCACAATCCACATAGTCTCCTTCCCCCTACTGATCACCAGGTCCGGAGATGATTCATTTCCGCCCACCGTCCCCATAGCTACCCCCCCCCACACAATCCACATAGTCTCCTTCCCCCTACTGATCACCAGGTCCGGAGATGATTCATTTCCGCCCACCGTCCCCATAGCTACCCCCACAATCCACATAGTCTCCTTCCCCCTACTGATCACCAGGTCCGGAGATGATTCATTTCCGCCCACCGTCCCCATAGCTACCCCCACAATCCACATAGTCTCCTTCCCCCTACTGATCACCAGGTCCGGAGATGATTCATTTCCGCCCACCGTCCCCATAGCTACCCCCACAATCCACATAGTCTCCTTCCTCCTACTGATCACCAGGTCCGGAGATGATTCACTTCCACCCACCGTCCCCATAGCTACCCCCACAATCCACATAGTCTCCTTCCCCCTACTGATCACCAGGTCTGGAGATGATTCATTTCCGCCCACCGTCCCCATAGCTACCCCCACAATCCACATAGTCTCCTTCCCCCTACTGATCACCAGGTCCGGAGATGATTCATTTCCGCCCACCGTCCCCATAGCTACCCCCACAATCCACATAGTCTCCTTCCCCCTACTGATCACCAGGTCCGGAGATGATTCATTTCCGCCCACCGTCCCCATAGCTACCCCCCACAATCCACATACCCCCACAATCCACACACAAGCTACCCCCACAATCCACATAGTCTCCTTCCCCCTACTGATCACCAGGTCCGGAGATGATTCATTTCCGCCCACCGTCCCCATAGCTACCCCCACAATTCACATAGTCTCCTTCCCCCTACTGATCACCAGGTCCGGAGATGATTCATTTCCGCCCACCGTCCCCATAGCTACCCCCACAATCCACATAGTCTCCTTCCCCCTACTGATCACCAGGTCCGGAGATGATTCATTTCCGCCCACCGTCCCCATAGCTACCCCCACAATCCACATAGTCTCCTTCCCCCTACTGATCACCAGGTCCGGAGATGATTCATTTCCACCCACTGTCCCCATAGCTACCCCCACAATCCACATAGTCTCCTTCCCCCTACTGATCACCAGGTCCAGAGATGATTCATTTCCACCCACCGTCCCCATAGCTACCCCCCCCCCCACAATCCACATAGTCTCCTTCCCCCTACTGATCACCAGGTCCGGAGATGATTCATTTCCACCCACCGTCCCCATAGCTACCCCCACAATCCACATAGTCTCCTTCCCCCTACTGATCACCAGGTCCGGAGATGATTCATTTCCACCCACCGTCCCCATAGCTACCCCCCCCACAATCCACATAGTCTCCTTCCCCCTACTGATCACCAGGTCCGGAGATGATTCATTTCCACCCACCGTCCCCATAGCTACCCCCACAATCCACATAGTCTCCTTCCCCCTACTGATCACCAGGTCCGGAGATGATTCATTTCCACCCACCGTCCCCATAGCTACCCCCACAATCCACATAGTCTCCTTCCCCCTACTGATCACCAGGTCCGGAGATGATTCATTTCCACCCACCGTCCCCATAGCTACCCCCCCCCCCCCCCCACCCCACAATCCACATAGTCTCCTTCCCCCTACTGATCACCAGGTCCGGAGATGATTCATTTCCACCCACCGTCCCCATAGCTACCCCCACAATCCACATAGTCTCCTTCCCCCTACTGATCACCAGGTCCGGAGATGATTCATTTCCGCCCACCGTCCCCATAGCTACCCCCACAATCCACATAGTCTCCTTCCCCCTACTGATCACCAGGTCCGGAGATGATTCATTTCCGCCCACCGTCCCCATAGCTACCCCCACAATCCACATAGTCTCCTTCCCCCTACTGATCACCAGGTCCGGAGATGATTCATTTCCGCCCACCGTCCCCATAGCTACCCCCCACAATCCACATAGTCTCCTTCCCCCTACTGATCACCAGGTCCGGAGATGATTCATTTCCGCCCACCGTCCCCATAGCTACCCCCACAATCCACATAGTCTCCTTCCCCCTACTGATCACCAGGTCCGGAGATGATTCATTTCCGCCCACCGTCCCCATAGCTACCCCCCACAATCCACATAGTCTCCTTCCCCCTACTGATCACCAGGTCCGGAGATAATTCATTTCCGCCCACCGTCCCCATAGCTACCCCCACAATCCACATAGTCTCCTTCCCCCTACTGATCACCAGGTCCGGAGATGATTCATTTCCGCCCACCGTCCCCATAGCTACCCCCACAATCCACATAGTCTCCTTCCCCCTACTGATCACCAGGTCCGGAGATGATTCATTTCCGCCCACCGTCCCCATAGCTACCCCCCCACAATCCACATAGTCTCCTTCCCCCTACTGATCACCAGGTCCGGAGATGATTCATTTCCGCCCACCGTCCCCATAGCTACCCCCACAATCCACATAGTCTCCTTCCCCCTACTGATCACCAGGTCCGGAGATGATTCATTTCCGCCCACCGTCCCCATAGCTACCCCCCACAATCCACATAGTCTCCTTCCCCCTACTGATCACCAGGTCCGGAGATAATTCATTTCCGCCCACCGTCCCTATAGCTACCCCCCACAATCCACATACCCCCACAATCCACACACAAGCTACCCCCCCCCCCCCAATCCACATAGTCTCCTTCCCCCTACTGATCACCAGGTCCGGAGATGATTCATTTCCGCCCACCGTCCCCATAGCTACCCCCACAATCCACATACCCCCACAATCCACAAACAAGCTACCCCCACAATCCACATAGTCTCCTTCCCCCTACTGATCACCAGGTCCGGAGATGATTCATTTCCGCCCACCGTCCCCATAGATACCCCCACAATCCACATAGTCTCCTTCCCCCTACTGATCACCAGGTCCGGAGATGATTCATTTCCGCCCACCGTCCCTATAGCTACCCCCCACAATCCACATACCCCCACAATCCACACACAAGCTACCTCCACAATCCACATAGTCTCATTCCCCCTACTGATCACCAGGTCCGGAGATGATTCATTTCCGCCCACCGTCCCCATAGCTACCCCCACAATCCACATAGTCTCCTTCCCCCTACTGATCACCAGGTCCGGAGATGATTCATTTCCGCCCACCGTCCCCATAGCTACCCCCACAATCCACATAGTCTCCTTCCCCCTACTGATCACCAGGTCCCGAGATGATTCATTTCCGCCCACCGTCCCCATAGCTACCCCCCACAATCCACATACCCCCACAATCCACACACAAGCTACCCCCACAATCCACATAGTCTCCTTCCCCCTACTGATCACCAGGTCCGGAGATGATTCATTTCCGCCCACCGTCCGCATAGCTACCCCCACAATCCACATAGTCTCCTTCCCCCTACTGATCACCAGGTCCGGAGATGATTCATTTCCGCCCACCGTCCCCATAGCTACCCCCCACAATCCACATAGTCTCCTTCCCCCTACTGATCACCAGGTCCGGAGATAATTCATTTCCGCCCACCGTCCCCATAGCTACCCCCACAATCCACATAGTCTCCTTCCCCCAACTGATCACCAGGTCCGGAGATGATTCATTTCCGCCCACCGTCCCCATAGCTACCCCCACAATCCACATAGTCTCCTTCCCCCTACTGATCACCAGGTCCGGAGATGATTCATTTCCGCCCACCGTCCCCATAGCTACCCCCCCACAATCCACATAGTCTCCTTCCCCCTACTGATCACCAGGTCCGGAGATGATTCATTTCCGCCCACCGTCCCCATAGCTACCCCCACAATCCACATAGTCTCCTTCCCCCTACTGATCACCAGGTCCGGAGATGATTCATTTCCGCCCACCGTCCCCATAGCTACCCCCACAATCCACATAGTCTCCTTCCCCCTACTGATCACCAGGTCCGGCGATGATTAATTTCCGCCCACCGTCCCCATAGCTACCCCCACAATCCACATAGTCTCCTTCCCCCTACTGATCACCAGGTCCGGAGATGATTCATTTCCGCCCACCGTCCCCATAGCTACCCCCCACAATCCACATACCCCACAATCCACACACAAGCTACCCCCACAATCCACACACAATCTACCCCCACAATCCACATAGTCTCCTTCCCCCTACTGATCACCAGGTCCGGAGATGATTCATTTCCACCCACTGTCCCCATAGCTACCCCCACAATCCACATAGTCTCCTTCCCCCTACTGATCACCAGGTCCAGAGATGATTCATTTCCACCCACCGTCCCCATAGCTACCCCCCCCCCCCCCCACAATCCACATAGTCTCCTTCCCCCTACTGATCACCAGGTCCGGAGATGATTCATTTCCACCCACCGTCCCCATAGCTACCCCCACAATCCACATAGTCTCCTTCCCCCTACTGATCACCAGGTCCGGAGATGATTCATTTCCACCCACCGTCCCCATAGCTACCCCCCCACAATCCACATAGTCTCCTTCCCCCTACTGATCACCAGGTCCGGAGATGATTCATTTCCACCCACCGTCCCCATAGCTACCCCCACAATCCACATAGTCTCCTTCCCCCTACTGATCACCAGGTCCGGAGATGATTCATTTCCACCCACCGTCCCCATAGCTACCCCCACAATCCACATAGTCTCCTTCCCCCTACTGATCACCAGGTCCGGAGATGATTCATTTCCACCCACCGTCCCCATAGCTACCCCCCCCCCCCCCCCACCCCACAATCCACATAGTCTCCTTCCCCCTACTGATCACCAGGTCCGGAGATGATTTATTTCCACCCACCGTCCCCATAGCTACCCCCACAATCCACATAGTCTCCTTCCCCCTACTGATCACCAGGTCCGGAGATGATTCATTTCCGCCCACCGTCCCCATAGCTACCCCCACAATCCACATAGTCTCCTTCCCCCTACTGATCACCAGGTCCGGAGATGATTCATTTCCGCCCACCGTCCCCATAGCTACCCCTACAATCCACATAGTCTCCTTCCCCCTACTGATCACCAGGTCCGGAGATGATTCATTTCCGCCCACCGTCCCCATAGCTACCCCCACAATCCACATAGTCTCCTTCCCCCTACTGATCACCAGGTCCGGAGATGATTCATTTCCACCCACCGTCCCCATAGCTACCCCCACAATCCACATAGTCTCCTTCCCCCTACTGATCACCAGGTCCGGAGATGATTCATTTCCACCCACCGTCCCCATAGCTACCCCCCCACAATCCACATAGTCTCCTTCCCCCTACTGATCACCAGGTCCGGAGATGATTCATTTCCACCCACCGTCCCCATAGCTACCCCCACAATCCACATAGTCTCCTTCCCCCTACTGATCACCAGGTCCGGAGATGATTCATTTCCACCCACCGTCCCCATAGCTACCCCCACAATCCACATAGTCTCCTTCCCCCTACTGATCACCAGGTCCGGAGATGATTCATTTCCACCCACCGTCCCCATAGCTACCCCCCCCCCCCCCCCACCCCACAATCCACATAGTCTCCTTCCCCCTACTGATCACCAGGTCCGGAGATGATTCATTTCCACCCACCGTCCCCATAGCTACCCCCACAATCCACATAGTCTCCTTCCCCCTACTGATCACCAGGTCCGGAGATGATTCATTTCCGCCCACCGTCCCCATAGCTACCCCCACAATCCACATAGTCTCCTTCCCCCTACTGATCACCAGGTCCGGAGATGATTCATTTCCGCCCACCGTCCCCATAGCTACCCCCACAATCCACATAGTCTCCTTCCCCCTACTGATCACCAGGTCCGGAGATGATTCATTTCCGCCCACCGTCCCCATAGCTACCCCCCACAATCCACATAGTCTCCTTCCCCCTACTGATCACCAGGTCCGGAGATGATTCATTTCCGCCCACCGTCCCCATAGCTTACCCCACAATCCACATAGTCTCCTTCCCCCTACTGATCACCAGGTCCGGAGATGATTCATTTCCGCCCACCGTCCCCATAGCTACCCCCCACAATCCACATAGTCTCCTTCCCCCTACTGATCACCAGGTCCGGAGATAATTCATTTCCGCCCACCGTCCCCATAGCTACCCCCACAATCCACATAGTCTCCTTCCCCCTACTAATCACCAGGTCCGGAGATGATTCATTTCCGCCCACCGTCCCCATAGCTACCCCCACAATCCACATAGTCTCCTTCCCCCTACTGATCACCAGGTCCGGAGATGATTCATTTCCGCCCACCGTCCCCATAGCTACCCCCCCCACAATCCACATAGTCTCCTTCCCCCTACTGATCACCAGGTCCGGAGATGATTCATTTCCGCCCACCGTCCCCATAGCTACCCCCACAATCCACATAGTCTCCTTCCCCCTACTGATCACCAGGTCCGGAGATGATTCATTTCCGCCCACCGTCCCCATAGCTACCCCCCACAATCCACATAGTCTCCTTCCCCCTACTGATCACCAGGTCCGGAGATAATTCATTTCCGCCCACCATCCCTATAGCTACCCCCCACAATCCACATACCCCCACAATCCACACACAAGCTACCCCCCCCCCCAATCCACATAGTCTCCTTCCCCCTACTGATCACCAGGTCCGGAGATGATTCATTTCCGCCCACCGTCCCCATAGCTACCCCCACAATCCACATACCCCCACAATCCACAAACAAGCTACCCCCACAATCCACATAGTCTCCTTCCCCCTACTGATCACCAGGTCCGGAGATGATTCATTTCCGCCCACCGTCCCCATAGCTACCCCCACAATCCACATAGTCTCCTTCCCCCTACTGATCACCAGGTCCGGAGATGATTCATTTCCGCCCACCGTCCCTATAGCTACCCCCCACAATCCACATACCCCCACAATCCACACACAAGCTACCTCCACAATCCACATAGTCTCATTCCCCCTACTGATCACCAGGTCCGGAGATGATTCATTTCCGCCCACCGTCCCCATAGCTACCCCCACAATCCACATAGTCTCCTTCCCCCTACTGATCACCAGGTCCGGAGATGATTCATTTCCGCCCACCGTCCCCATAGCTACCCCCACAATCCACATAGTCTCCTTCCCCCTACTGATCACCAGGTCCGGAGATGATTCATTTCCGCCCACCGTCCCCATAGCTACCCCCCACAATCCACATACCCCCACAATCCACACACAAGCTACCCCCACAATCCACATAGTCTCCTTCCCCCTACTGATCACCAGGTCCGGAGATGATTCATTTCCGCCCACCGTCCGCATAGCTACCCCCACAATCCACATAGTCTCCTTCCCCCTACTGATCACCAGGTCCGGAGATGATTCATTTCCGCCCACCGTCCCCATAGCTACCCCCCACAATCCACATAGTCTCCTTCCCCCTACTGATCACCAGGTCCGGAGATAATTCATTTCCGCCCACCGTCCCCATAGCTACCCCCACAATCCACATAGTCTCCTTCCCCCTACTGATCACCAGGTCCGGAGATGATTCATTTCCGCCCACCGTCCCCATAGCTACCCCCACAATCCACATAGTCTCCTTCCCCCTACTGATCACCAGGTCCGGAGATGATTCATTTCCGCCCACCGTCCCCATAGCTACCCCCCCACAATCCACATAGTCTCCTTCCCCCTACTGATCACCAGGTCCGGAGATGATTCATTTCCGCCCACCGTCCCCATAGCTACCCCCACAATCCACATAGTCTCCTTCCCCCTACTGATCACCAGGTCCGGAGATGATTCATTTCCGCCCACCGTCCCCATAGCTACCCCCACAATCCACATAGTCTCCTTCCCCCTACTGATCACCAGGTCCGGAGATGATTAATTTCCGCCCACCGTCCCCATAGCTATCCCCACAATCCACATAGTCTCCTTCCCCCTACTGATCACCAGGTCCGGAGATGATTCATTTCCGCCCACCGTCCCCATAGCTACCCCCCACAATCCACATACCCCACAATCCACACACAAGCTACCCCCACAATCCACACACAATCTACCCCCACAATCCACATAGTCTCCTTCCCCCTACTGATCACCAGGTCCGGAGATGATTCATTTCCACCCACTGTCCCCATAGCTACCCCCACAATCCACATAGTCTCCTTCCCCCTACTGATCACCAGGTCCAGAGATGATTCATTTCCACCCACCGTCCCCATAGCTACCCCCCCCCCCCCCCCCACAATCCACATAGTCTCCTTCCCCCTACTGATCACCAGGTCCGGAGATGATTCATTTCCACCCACCGTCCCCATAGCTACCCCCACAATCCACATAGTCTCCTTCCCCCTACTGATCACCAGGTCCGGAGATGATTCATTTCCACCCACCGTCCCCATAGCTACCCCCCCACAATCCACATAGTCTCCTTCCCCCTACTGATCACCAGGTCCGGAGATGATTCATTTCCGCCCACCGTCCCCATAGCTACCCCCCACAATCCACATAGTCTCCTTCCCCCTACTGATCACCAGGTCCGGAGATGATTCATTTCCACCCACCGTCCCCATAGCTACCCCCCCCCCCCCCCACCCCACAATCCACATAGTCTCCTTCCCCCTACTGATCACCAGGTCCGGAGATGATTTATTTCCACCCACCGTCCCCATAGCTACCCCCACAATCCACATAGTCTCCTTCCCCCTACTGATCACCAGGTCCGGAGATGATTCATTTCCGCCCACCGTCCCCATAGCTACCCCCACAATCCACATAGTCTCCTTCCCCCTACTGATCACCAGGTCCGGAGATGATTCATTTCCGCCCACCGTCCCCATAGCTACCCCTACAATCCACATAGTCTCCTTCCCCCTACTGATCACCAGGTCCGGAGATGATTCATTTCCGCCCACCGTCCCCATAGCTACCCCCACAATCCACATAGTCTCCTTCCCCCTACTGATCACCAGGTCCGGAGATGATTCATTTCCACCCACCGTCCCCATAGCTACCCCCACAATCCACATAGTCTCCTTCCCCCTACTGATCACCAGGTCCGGAGATGATTCATTTCCACCCACCGTCCCCATAGCTACCCCCCCACAATCCACATAGTCTCCTTCCCCCTACTGATCACCAGGTCCGGAGATGATTCATTTCCACCCACCGTCCCCATAGCTACCCCCACAATCCACATAGTCTCCTTCCCCCTACTGATCACCAGGTCCGGAGATGATTCATTTCCACCCACCGTCCCCATAGCTACCCCCACAATCCACATAGTCTCCTTCCCCCTACTGATCACCAGGTCCGGAGATGATTCATTTCCACCCACCGTCCCCATAGCTACCCCCCCCCCCCCCCCCACCCCACAATCCACATAGTCTCCTTCCCCCTACTGATCACCAGGTCCGGAGATGATTCATTTCCACCCACCGTCCCCATAGCTACCCCCACAATCCACATAGTCTCCTTCCCCCTACTGATCACCAGGTCCGGAGATGATTCATTTCCGCCCACCGTCCCCATAGCTACCCCCACAATCCACATAGTCTCCTTCCCCCTACTGATCACCAGGTCCGGAGATGATTCATTTCCGCCCACCGTCCCCATAGCTACCCCCACAATCCACATAGTCTCCTTCCCCCTACTGATCACCAGGTCCGGAGATGATTCATTTCCGCCCACCGTCCCCATAGCTACCCCCCACAATCCACATAGTCTCCTTCCCCCTACTGATCACCAGGTCCGGAGATGATTCATTTCCGCCCACCGTCCCCATAGCTTACCCCACAATCCACATAGTCTCCTTCCCCCTACTGATCACCAGGTCCGGAGATGATTCATTTCCGCCCACCGTCCCCATAGCTACCCCCCACAATCCACATAGTCTCCTTCCCCCTACTGATCACCAGGTCCGGAGATAATTCATTTCCGCCCACCGTCCCCATAGCTACCCCCACAATCCACATAGTCTCCTTCCCCCTACTAATCACCAGGTCCGGAGATGATTCATTTCCGCCCACCGTCCCCATAGCTACCCCCACAATCCACATAGTCTCCTTCCCCCTACTGATCACCAGGTCCGGAGATGATTCATTTCCGCCCACCGTCCCCATAGCTACCCCCCCCACAATCCACATAGTCTCCTTCCCCCTACTGATCACCAGGTCCGGAGATGATTCATTTCCGCCCACCGTCCCCATAGCTACCCCCACAATCCACATAGTCTCCTTCCCCCTACTGATCACCAGGTCCGGAGATGATTCATTTCCGCCCACCGTCCCCATAGCTACCCCCCACAATCCACATAGTCTCCTTCCCCCTACTGATCACCAGGTCCGGAGATAATTCATTTCCGCCCACCATCCCTATAGCTACCCCCCACAATCCACATACCCCCACAATCCACACACAAGCTACCCCCCCCAATCCACATAGTCTCCTTCCCCCTACTGATCACCAGGTCCGGAGATGATTCATTTCCGCCCACCGTCCCCATAGCTACCCCCACAATCCACATACCCCCACAATCCACAAACAAGCTACCCCCACAATCCACATAGTCTCCTTCCCCCTACTGATCACCAGGTCCGGAGATGATTCATTTCCGCCCACCGTCCCCATAGCTACCCCCACAATCCACATAGTCTCCTTCCCCCTACTGATCACCAGGTCCGGAGATGATTCATTTCCGCCCACCGTCCCTATAGCTACCCCCCACAATCCACATACCCCCACAATCCACACACAAGCTACCTCCACAATCCACATAGTCTCATTCCCCCTACTGATCACCAGGTCCGGAGATGATTCATTTCCGCCCACCGTCCCCATAGCTACCCCCACAATCCACATAGTCTCCTTCCCCCTACTGATCACCAGGTCCGGAGATGATTCATTTCCGCCCACCGTCCCCATAGCTACCCCCACAATCCACATAGTCTCCTTCCCCCTACTGATCACCAGGTCCGGAGATGATTCATTTCCGCCCACCGTCCCCATAGCTACCCCCCACAATCCACATACCCCCACAATCCACACACAAGCTACCCCCACAATCCACATAGTCTCCTTCCCCCTACTGATCACCAGGTCCGGAGATGATTCATTTCCGCCCACCGTCCGCATAGCTACCCCCACAATCCACATAGTCTCCTTCCCCCTACTGATCACCAGGTCCGGAGATGATTCATTTCCGCCCACCGTCCCCATAGCTACCCCCCACAATCCACATAGTCTCCTTCCCCCTACTGATCACCAGGTCCGGAGATAATTCATTTCCGCCCACCGTCCCCATAGCTACCCCCACAATCCACATAGTCTCCTTCCCCCTACTGATCACCAGGTCCGGAGATGATTCATTTCCGCCCACCGTCCCCATAGCTACCCCCACAATCCACATAGTCTCCTTCCCCCTACTGATCACCAGGTCCGGAGATGATTCATTTCCGCCCACCGTCCCCATAGCTACCCCCCCACAATCCACATAGTCTCCTTCCCCCTACTGATCACCAGGTCCGGAGATGATTCATTTCCGCCCACCGTCCCCATAGCTACCCCCACAATCCACATAGTCTCCTTCCCCCTACTGATCACCAGGTCCGGAGATGATTCATTTCCGCCCACCGTCCCCATAGCTACCCCCACAATCCACATAGTCTCCTTCCCCCTACTGATCACCAGGTCCGGAGATGATTAATTTCCGCCCACCGTCCCCATAGCTACCCCCACAATCCACATAGTCTCCTTCCCCCTACTGATCACCAGGTCCGGAGATGATTCATTTCCGCCCACCGTCCCCATAGCTACCCCCCACAATCCACATACCCCACAATCCACACACAAGCTACCCCCACAATCCACACACAATCTACCCCCACAATCCACATAGTCTCCTTCCCCCTACTGATCACCAGGTCCGGAGATGATTCATTTCCACCCACTGTCCCCATAGCTACCCCCACAATCCACATAGTCTCCTTCCCCCTACTGATCACCAGGTCCAGAGATGATTCATTTCCACCCACCGTCCCCATAGCTACCCCCCCCCCCCACAATCCACATAGTCTCCTTCCCCCTACTGATCACCAGGTCCGGAGATGATTCATTTCCACCCACCGTCCCCATAGCTACCCCCACAATCCACATAGTCTCCTTCCCCCTACTGATCACCAGGTCCGGAGATGATTCATTTCCACCCACCGTCCCCATAGCTACCCCCCCACAATCCACATAGTCTCCTTCCCCCTACTGATCACCAGGTCCGGAGATGATTCATTTCCACCCACCGTCCCCATAGCTACCCCCACAATCCACATAGTCTCCTTCCCCCTACTGATCACCAGGTCCGGAGATGATTCATTTCCACCCACCGTCCCCATAGCTACCCCCACAATCCACATAGTCTCCTTCCCCCTACTGATCACCAGGTCCGGAGATGATTCATTTCCACCCACCGTCCCCATAGCTACCCCCCCCCCCCACCCCACAATCCACATAGTCTCCTTCCCCCTACTGATCACCAGGTCCGGAGATGATTTATTTCCACCCACCGTCCCCATAGCTACCCCCACAATCCACATAGTCTCCTTCCCCCTACTGATCACCAGGTCCGGAGATGATTCATTTCCGCCCACCGTCCCCATAGCTACCCCCACAATCCACATAGTCTCCTTCCCCCTACTGATCACCAGGTCCGGAGATGATTCATTTCCGCCCACCGTCCCCATAGCTACCCCTACAATCCACATAGTCTCCTTCCCCCTACTGATCACCAGGTCCGGAGATGATTCATTTCCGCCCACCGTCCCCATAGCTACCCCCACAATCCACATAGTCTCCTTCCCCCTACTGATCACCAGGTCCGGAGATGATTCATTTCCACCCACCGTCCCCATAGCTACCCCCACAATCCACATAGTCTCCTTCCCCCTACTGATCACCAGGTCCGGAGATGATTCATTTCCGCCCACCGTCCCCATAGCTACCCCCACAATCCACATAGTCTCCTTCCCCCTACTGATCACCAGGTCCGGAGATGATTCATTTCCGCCCACCGTCCCCATAGCTACCCCCCACAATCCACATAGTCTCCTTCCCCCTACTGATCACCAGGTCCGGAGATGATTCATTTCCGCCCACCGTCCCCATAGCTACCCCCACAATCCACATAGTCTCCTTCCCCCTACTGATCACCAGGTCCGGAGATGATTCATTTCCGCCCACCGTCCCCATAGCTACCCCCCACAATCCACATAGTCTCCTTCCCCCTACTGATCACCAGGTCCGGAGATAATTCATTTCCGCCCACCGTCCCCATAGCTACCCCCACAATCCACATAGTCTCCTTCCCCCTACTGATCACCAGGTCCGGAGATGATTCATTTCCGCCCACCGTCCCCATAGCTACCCCCACAATCCACATAGTCTCCTTCCCCCTACTGATCACCAGGTCCGGAGATGATTCATTTCCGCCCACCGTCCCCATAGCTACCCCCCCACAATCCACATAGTCTCCTTCCCCCTACTGATCACCAGGTCCGGAGATGATTCATTTCCGCCCACCGTCCCCATAGCTACCCCCACAATCCACATAGTCTCCTTCCCCTACTGATCACCAGGTCCGGAGATGATTCATTTCCGCCCACCGTCCCCATAGCTACCCCCCACAATCCACATAGTCTCCTTCCCCCTACTGATCACCAGGTCCGGAGATAATTCATTTCCGCCCACCGTCCCTATAGCTACCCCCCACAATCCACATACCCCCACAATCCACACACAAGCTACCCCCCCCCCCCCCCCAATCCACATAGTCTCCTTCCCCCTACTGATCACCAGGTCCGGAGATGATTCATTTCCGCCCACCGTCCCCATAGCTACCCCCACAATCCACATACCCCCACAATCCACAAACAAGCTACCCCCACAATCCACATAGTCTCCTTCCCCCTACTGATCACCAGGTCCGGAGATGATTCATTTCCGCCCACCGTCCCCATAGCTACCCCCACAATCCACATAGTCTCCTTCCCCCTACTGATCACCAGGTCCGGAGATGATTCATTTCCGCCCACCGTCCCTATAGCTACCCCCCACAATCCACATACCCCCACAATCCACACACAAGCTACCTCCACAATCCACATAGTCTCATTCCCCCTACTGATCACCAGGTCCGGAGATGATTCATTTCCGCCCACCGTCCCCATAGCTACCCCCACAATCCACATAGTCTCCTTCCCCCTACTGATCACCAGGTCCGGAGATGATTCATTTCCGCCCACCGTCCCCATAGCTACCCCCACAATCCACATAGTCTCCTTCCCCCTACTGATCACCAGGTCCGGAGATGATTCATTTCCGCCCACCGTCCCCATAGCTACCCCCCACAATCCACATACCCCCACAATCCACACACAAGCTACCCCCACAATCCACATAGTCTCCTTCCCCCTACTGATCACCAGGTCCGGAGATGATTCATTTCCGCCCACCGTCCGCATAGCTACCCCCACAATCCACATAGTCTCCTTCCCCCTACTGATCACCAGGTCCGGAGATGATTCATTTCCGCCCACCGTCCCCATAGCTACCCCCCACAATCCACATAGTCTCCTTCCCCCTACTGATCACCAGGTCCGGAGATAATTCATTTCCGCCCACCGTCTCCATAGCTACCCCCACAATCCACATAGTCTCCTTCCCCCTACTGATCACCAGGTCCGGAGATGATTCATTTCCGCCCACCGTCCCCATAGCTACCCCCACAATCCACATAGTCTCCTTCCCCCTACTGATCACCAGGTCCGGAGATGATTCATTTCCGCCCACCGTCCCCATAGCTACCCCCCCCCCCCCCCCCACAATCCACATAGTCTCCTTCCCCCTACTGATCACCAGGTCCGGAGATGATTCATTTCCGCCCACCGTCCCCATAGCTACCCCCACAATCCACATAGTCTCCTTCCCCCTACTGATCACCAGGTCCGGAGATGATTAATTTCCGCCCACCGTCCCCATAGCTACCCCCACAATCCACATAGTCTCCTTCCCCCTACTGATCACCAGGTCCGGAGATGATTCATTTCCGCCCACCGTCCCCATAGCTACCCCCCACAATCCACATACCCCACAATCCACACACAAGCTACCCCCACAATCCACACACAAGCTACCCCCACAATCCACATAGTCTCCTTCCCCCTACTGATCACCAGGTCCGGAGATGATTCATTTCCGCCCACCGTCCCCATAGCTACCCCCACAATCCACATAGTCTCCTTCCCCCTACTGATCACCAGGTCCGGAGATGATTCATTTCCGCCCACCGTCCCCATAGCTACCCCCACCATCCACATAGTCTCCTTCCCCCTACTGATCACCAGGTCCGGAGATGATTCATTTCCGCCCACCGTCCCCATAGCTACCCCCACAATCCACATAGTCTCCTTCCCCCTACTGATCACCAGGTCCGGAGATGATTCATTTCCGCCCACCGTCCCCATAGCTACCCCCACAATCCACATAGTCTCCTTCCCCCTACTGATCACCAGGTCCGGAGATGATTCATTTCCGCCCACCGTCCCCATAGCTACCCCCCACAATCCACATAGTCTCCTTCCCCCTACTGATCACCAGGTCCGGAGATGATTCATTTCCGCCCACCGTCCCCATAGCTACCCCCACAATCCACATAGTCTCCTTCCCCCTACTGATCACCAGGTCCGGAGATGATTCATTTCCGCCCACCGTCCCCATAGCTACCCCCCACAATCCACATAGTCTCCTTCCCCCTACTGATCACCAGGTCCGGAGATAATTCATTTCCGCCCACCGTCCCTATAGCTACCCCCCACAATCCACATACCCCCACAATCCACACACAAGCTACCCCCACAATCCACATAGTCTCCTTCCCCCTACTGATCACCAGGTCCGGAGATGATTCATTTCCGCCCACCGTCCCCATAGCTACCCCCACAATCCACATACCCCCACAATCCACACACAAGCTACCCCCACAATCCACATAGTCTCCTTCCCCCTACTGATCACCAGGTCCGGAGATAATTCATTTCCGCCCACCGTCCCCATAGCTACCGCCACAATCCACATAGTCTCCTTCCCCCTACTGATCACCAGGTCCGGAGATGATTCATTTCCGCCCACCGTCCCCATAGCTACCCCCACAATCCACATACCTCCACAATCCACACACAAGCTACCCCCACAATCCACATAGTCTCCTTCCCCCTACTGATCACCAGGTCCGGAGATGATTCATTTCCGCCCACCGTCCCCATAGCTACCCCCACAATCCACATAGTCTCCTTCCCCCTACTGATCACCAGGTCCGGAGATGATTCATTTCCGCCCACCGTCCCCATAGCTACCCCCCACAATCCACATAGTCTCCTTCCCCCTACTGATCACCAGGTCCGGAGATAATTCATTTCCGCCCACCGTCCCTATAGCTACCCCCCACAATCCACATACCCCCACAATCCACACACAAGCTACCCCCACAATCCACATAGTCTCCTTCCCCCTACTGATCACCAGGTCCGGAGATGATTCATTTCCGCCCACCGTCCCCATAGCTACCCCCACAATCCACATACCCCCACAATCCACAAACAAGCTACCCCCACAATCCACATAGTCTCCTTCCCCCTACTGATCACCAGGTCCGGAGATGATTCATTTCCGCCCACCGTCCCCATAGCTACCCCCACAATCCACATAGTCTCCTTCCCCCTACTGATCACCAGGTCCGGAGATGATTCATTTCCGCCCACCGTCCCTATAGCTACCCCCCACAATCCACATACCACCACAATCCACACACAAGCTACCTCCACAATCCACATAGTCTCCTTCCCCCTACTGATCACCAGGTCCGGAGATGATTCATTTCCGCCCACCGTCCCCATAGCTACCCCCACAATCCACATAGTCTCCTTCCCCCTACTGATCACCAGGTCCGGAGATGATTCATTTCCGCCCACCGTCCCCATAGCTACCCCCACAATCCACATAGTCTCCTTCCCCCTACTGATCACCAGGTCCGGAGATGATTCATTTCCGCCCACCGTCCCCATAGCTACCCCCCACAATCCACATACCCCCACAATCCACACACAAGCTACCCCCACAATCCACATAGTCTCCTTCCCCCTACTGATCACCAGGTCCGGAGATGATTCATTTCCGCCCACCGTCCGCATAGCTACCCCCACAATCCACATAGTCTCCTTCCCCCTACTGATCACCAGGTCCGGAGATGATTCATTTCCGCCCACCGTCCCCATAGCTACCCCCCACAATCCACATAGTCTCCTTCCCCCTACTGATCACCAGGTCCGGAGATAATTCATTTCCGCCCACCGTCCCCATAGCTACCCCCACAATCCACATAGTCTCCTTCCCCCTACTGATCACCAGGTCTGGAGATGATTCATTTCCGCCCACCGTCCCCATAGTTACCCCCACAATCCACATAGTCTCCTTCCCCCTACTGATCACCAGGTCCGGAGATGATTCATTTCCGCCCACCGTCCCCATAGCTACCCCCCCCCACAATCCACATAGTCTCCTTCCCCCTACTGATCACCAGGTCCGGAGATGATTCATTTCCGCCCACCGTCCCCATAGCTACCCCCACAATCCACATAGTCTCCTTCCCCCTACTGATCACCAGGTCCGGAGATGATTCATTTCCGCCCACCGTCCCCATAGCTACCCCCACAATCCACATAGTCTCCTTCCCCCTACTGATCACCAGGTCCGGAGATGATTAATTTCCGCCCACCGTCCCCATAGCTACCCCCACAATCCACATAGTCTCCTTCCCCCTACTGATCACCAGGTCCGGAGATGATTCATTTCCGCCCACCGTCCCCATAGCTACCCCCCACAATCCACATAGTCTCCTTCCCCCTACTGATCACCAGGTCCGGAGATGATTCATTTCCGCCCACCGTCCCCATAGCTACCCCCCACCATCCACATAGTCTCCTTCCCCCTACTGATCACCAGGTCCGGAGATGATTCATTTCCGCCCACCGTCCCCATAGCTACCCCCCACAATCCACATAGTCTCCTTCCCCCTACTGATCACCAGGTCCGGAGATGATTCATTTCCGCCCACCGTCCCCATAGCTACCCCCACAATCCACATAGTCTCCTTCCCCCTACTGATCACCAGGTCCGGAGGTGATTCATTTCCGCCCACCGTCCCCATAGCTACCCCCACAATCCACATAGTCTCCTTCCCCCTACTGATCACCAGGTCCGGAGATGATTCATTTCCGCCCACCGTCCCCATAGCTACCCCCCCCCCCCCCACACACAATCCACATAGTCTCCTTCCCCCTACTGATCACCAGGTCCGGAGATGATTCATTTCCGCCCACCGTCCCCATAGCTACCCCCACAATCCACATAGTCTCCTTCCCCCTACTGATCACCAGGTCCGGAGATGATTCATTTCCGCCCACCGTCCCCATAGCTACCCCCACAATCCACATAGTCTCCTTCCCCCTACTGATCACCAGGTCCGGAGATGATTCATTTCCGCCCACCGTCCCCATAGCTACCCCCACAATCCACATAGTCTCCTTCCTCCTACTGATCACCAGGTCCGGAGATGATTCACTTCCACCCACCGTCCCCATAGCTACCCCCACAATCCACATAGTCTCCTTCCCCCTACTGATCACTAGGTCTGGAGATGATTCATTTCCGCCCACCGTCCCCATAGCTACCCCCACAATCCACATAGTCTCCTTCCCCCTACTGATCACCAGGTCCGGAGATGATTCATTTCCGCCCACCGTCCCCATAGCTACCCCCACAATCCACATAGTCTCCTTCCCCCTACTGATCACCAGGTCCGGAGATGATTCATTTCCGCCCACCGTCCCCATAGCTACCCCCCACAATCCACATACCCCCACAATCCACACACAAGCTACCCCCACAATCCACATAGTCTCCTTCCCCCTACTGATCACCAGGTCCGGAGATGATTCATTTCCGCCCACCGTCCCCATAGCTACCCCCACAATCCACATAGTCTCCTTCCCCCTACTGATCATCAGGTCCGGAGATGATTCATTTCCGCCCACCGTCCCCATAGCTACCCCCACAATCCACATAGTCTCCTTCCCTCTACTGATCACCAGGTCCGGAGATGATTCATTTCCGCCCACCGTCCCCATAGCTACCCCCACAATCCACATAGTCTCCTTCCCCCTACTGATCACCAGGTCCGGAGATGATTCATTTCCACCCACTGTCCCCATAGCTACCCCCACAATCCACATAGTCTCCTTCCCCCTACTGATCACCAGGTCCAGAGATGATTCATTTCCACCCACCGTCCCCATAGCTACCCCCCCCCCCCCCACAATCCACATAGTCTCCTTCCCCCTACTGATCACCAGGTCCGGAGATGATTCATTTCCACCCACCGTCCCCATAGCTACCCCCACAATCCACATAGTCTCCTTCCCCCTACTGATCACCAGGTCCGGAGATGATTCATTTCCACCCACCGTCCCCATAGCTACCCCCCCACAATCCACATAGTCTCCTTCCCCCTACTGATCACCAGGTCCGGAGATGATTCATTTCCACCCACCGTCCCCATAGCTACCCCCACAATCCACATAGTCTCCTTCCCCCTACTGATCACCAGGTCCGGAGATGATTCATTTCCACCCACCGTCCCCATAGCTACCCCCACAATCCACATAGTCTCCTTCCCCCTACTGATCACCAGGTCCGGAGATGATTCATTTCCACCCACCGTCCCCATAGCTACCCCCCCCCCCCCCCACCCCACAATCCACATAGTCTCCTTCCCCCTACTGATCACCAGGTCCGGAGATGATTCATTTCCACCCACCGTCCCCATAGCTACCCCCACAATCCACATAGTCTCCTTCCCCCTACTGATCACCAGGTCCGGAGATGATTCATTTCCGCCCACCGTCCCCATAGCTACCCCCACAATCCACATAGTCTCCTTCCCCCTACTGATCACCAGGTCCGGAGATGATTCATTTCCGCCCACCGTCCCCATAGCTACCCCCCACAATCCACATAGTCTCCTTCCCCCTACTGATCACCAGGTCCGGAGATGATTCATTTCCGCCCACCGTCCCCATAGCTACCCCCCACAATCCACATAGTCTCCTTCCCCCTACTGATCACCAGGTCCGGAGATGATTCATTTCCGCCCACCGTCCCCATAGCTACCCCCACAATCCACATAGTCTCCTTCCCCCTACTGATCACCAGGTCCGGAGATGATTCATTTCCGCCCACCGTCCCCATAGCTACCCCCCACAATCCACATAGTCTCCTTCCCCCTACTGATCACCAGGTCCGGAGATAATTCATTTCCGCCCACCGTCCCCATAGCTACCCCCACAATCCACATAGTCTCCTTCCCCCTACTGATCACCAGGTCCGGAGATGATTCATTTCCGCCCACCGTCCCCATAGCTACCCCCACAATCCACATAGTCTCCTTCCCCCTACTGATCACCAGGTCCGGAGATGATTCATTTCCGCCCACCGTCCCCATAGCTACCCCCCCACAATCCACATAGTCTCCTTCCCCCTACTGATCACCAGGTCCGGAGATGATTCATTTCCGCCCACCGTCCCCATAGCTACCCCCACAATCCACATAGTCTCCTTCCCCCTACTGATCACCAGGTCCGGAGATGATTCATTTCCGCCCACCGTCCCCATAGCTACCCCCCACAATCCACATAGTCTCCTTCCCCCTACTGATCACCAGGTCCGGAGATAATTCATTTCCGCCCACCGTCCCTATAGCTACCCCCCACAATCCACATACCCCCACAATCCACACACAAGCTACCCCCCCCCCCCCCCCCAATCCACATAGTCTCCTTCCCCCTACTGATCACCAGGTCCGGAGATGATTCATTTCCGCCCACCGTCCCCATAGCTACCCCCACAATCCACATACCCCCACAATCCACAAACAAGCTACCCCCACAATCCACATAGTCTCCTTCCCCCTACTGATCACCAGGTCCGGAGATGATTCATTTCCGCCCACCGTCCCCATAGCTACCCCCACAATCCACATAGTCTCCTTCCCCCTACTGATCACCAGGTCCGGAGATGATTCATTTCCGCCCACCGTCCCTATAGCTACCCCCCACAATCCACATACCCCCACAATCCACACACAAGCTACCTCCACAATCCACATAGTCTCATTCCCCCTACTGATCACCAGGTCCGGAGATGATTCATTTCCGCCCACCGTCCCCATAGCTACCCCCACAATCCACATAGTCTCCTTCCCCCTACTGATCACCAGGTCCGGAGATGATTCATTTCCGCCCACCGTCCCCATAGCTACCCCCACAATCCACATAGTCTCCTTCCCCCTACTGATCACCAGGTCCGGAGATGATTCATTTCCGCCCACCGTCCCCATAGCTACCCCCCACAATCCACATATCCCCACAATCCACACACAAGCTACCCCCACAATCCACATAGTCTCCTTCCCCCTACTGATCACCAGGTCCGGAGATGATTCATTTCCGCCCACCGTCCGCATAGCTACCCCCACAATCCACATAGTCTCCTTCCCCCTACTGATCACCAGGTCCGGAGATGATTCATTTCCGCCCACCGTCCCCATAGCTACCCCCCACAATCCACATAGTCTCCTTCCCCCTACTGATCACCAGGTCCGGAGATAATTCATTTCCGCCCACCGTCTCCATAGCTACCCCCACAATCCACATAGTCTCCTTCCCCCTACTGATCACCAGGTCCGGAGATGATTCATTTCCGCCCACCGTCCCCATAGCTACCCCCACAATCCACATAGTCTCCTTCCCCCTACTGATCACCAGGTCCGGAGATGATTCATTTCCGCCCACCGTCCCCATAGCTACCCCCCCCCCCCCCCACAATCCACATAGTCTCCTTCCCCCTACTGATCACCAGGTCCGGAGATGATTCATTTCCGCCCACCGTCCCCATAGCTACCCCCACAATCCACATAGTCTCCTTCCCCCTACTGATCACCAGGTCCGGAGATGATTAATTTCCGCCCACCGTCCCCATAGCTACCCCCACAATCCACATAGTCTCCCCCTACTGATCACCAGGTCCGGAGATGATTCATTTCCGCCCACCGTCCCCATAGCTACCCCCCACAATCCACATACCCCACAATCCACACACAAGCTACCCCCACAATCCACACACAAGCTACCCCCACAATCCACATAGTCTCCTTCCCCCTACTGATCACCAGGTCCGGAGATGATTCATTTCCGCCCACCGTCCCCATAGCTACCCCCACAATCCACATAGTCTCCTTCCCCCTACTGATCACCAGGTCCGGAGATGATTCATTTCCGCCCACCGTCCCCATAGCTACCCCCACCATCCACATAGTCTCCTTCCCCCTACTGATCACCAGGTCCGGAGATGATTCATTTCCGCCCACCGTCCCCATAGCTACCCCCACAATCCACATAGTCTCCTTCCCCCTACTGATCACCAGGTCCGGAGATGATTCATTTCCGCCCACCGTCCCCATAGCTACCCCCACAATCCACATAGTCTCCTTCCCCCTACTGATCACCAGGTCCGGAGATGATTCATTTCCGCCCACCGTCCCCATAGCTACCCCCCACAATCCACATAGTCTCCTTCCCCCTACTGATCACCAGGTCCGGAGATGATTCATTTCCGCCCACCGTCCCCATAGCTACCCCCACAATCCACATAGTCTCCTTCCCCCTACTGATCACCAGGTCCGGAGATGATTCATTTCCGCCCACCGTCCCCATAGCTACCCCCCACAATCCACATAGTCTCCTTCCCCCTACTGATCACCAGGTCCGGAGATAATTCATTTCCGCCCACCGTCCCTATAGCTACCCCCCACAATCCACATACCCCCACAATCCACACACAAGCTACCCCCACAATCCACATAGTCTCCTTCCCCCTACTGATCACCAGGTCCGGAGATGATTCATTTCCGCCCACCGTCCCCATAGCTACCCCCACAATCCACATACCCCCACAATCCACACACAAGCTACCCCCACAATCCACATAGTCTCCTTCCCCCTACTGATCACCAGGTCCGGAGATAATTCATTTCCGCCCACCGTCCCCATAGCTACCGCCACAATCCACATAGTCTCCTTCCCCCTACTGATCACCAGGTCCGGAGATGATTCATTTCCGCCCACCGTCCCCATAGCTACCCCCACAATCCACATACCTCCACAATCCACACACAAGCTACCCCCACAATCCACATAGTCTCCTTCCCCCTACTGATCACCAGGTCCGGAGATGATTCATTTCCGCCCACCGTCCCCATAGCTACCCCCACAATCCACATAGTCTCCTTCCCCCTACTGATCACCAGGTCCGGAGATGATTCATTTCCGCCCACCGTCCCCATAGCTACCCCCCACAATCCACATAGTCTCCTTCCCCCTACTGATCACCAGGTCCGGAGATAATTCATTTCCGCCCACCGTCCCTATAGCTACCCCCCACAATCCACATACCCCCACAATCCACACACAAGCTACCCCCACAATCCACATAGTCTCCTTCCCCCTACTGATCACCAGGTCCGGAGATGATTCATTTCCGCCCACCGTCCCCATAGCTACCCCCACAATCCACATACCCCCACAATCCACAAACAAGCTACCCCCACAATCCACATAGTCTCCTTCCCCCTACTGATCACCAGGTCCGGAGATGATTCATTTCCGCCCACCGTCCCCATAGCTACCCCCACAATCCACATAGTCTCCTTCCCCCTACTGATCACCAGGTCCGGAGATGATTCATTTCCGCCCACCGTCCCTATAGCTACCCCCCACAATCCACATACCACCACAATCCACACACAAGCTACCTCCACAATCCACATAGTCTCCTTCCCCCTACTGATCACCAGGTCCGGAGATGATTCATTTCCGCCCACCGTCCCCATAGCTACCCCCACAATCCACATAGTCTCCTTCCCCCTACTGATCACCAGGTCCGGAGATGATTCATTTCCGCCCACCGTCCCCATAGCTACCCCCACAATCCACATAGTCTCCTTCCCCCTACTGATCACCAGGTCCGGAGATGATTCATTTCCGCCCACCGTCCCCATAGCTACCCCCCACAATCCACATACCCCCACAATCCACACACAAGCTACCCCCACAATCCACATAGTCTCCTTCCCCCTACTGATCACCAGGTCCGGAGATGATTCATTTCCGCCCACCGTCCGCATAGCTACCCCCACAATCCACATAGTCTCCTTCCCCCTACTGATCACCAGGTCCGGAGATGATTCATTTCCGCCCACCGTCCCCATAGCTACCCCCCACAATCCACATAGTCTCCTTCCCCCTACTGATCACCAGGTCCGGAGATAATTCATTTCCGCCCACCGTCCCCATAGCTACCCCCACAATCCACATAGTCTCCTTCCCCCTACTGATCACCAGGTCTGGAGATGATTCATTTCCGCCCACCGTCCCCATAGTTACCCCCACAATCCACATAGTCTCCTTCCCCCTACTGATCACCAGGTCCGGAGATGATTCATTTCCGCCCACCGTCCCCATAGCTACCCCCCCCCACAATCCACATAGTCTCCTTCCCCCTACTGATCACCAGGTCCGGAGATGATTCATTTCCGCCCACCGTCCCCATAGCTACCCCCACAATCCACATAGTCTCCTTCCCCCTACTGATCACCAGGTCCGGAGATGATTCATTTCCGCCCACCGTCCCCATAGCTACCCCCACAATCCACATAGTCTCCTTCCCCCTACTGATCACCAGGTCCGGAGATGATTAATTTCCGCCCACCGTCCCCATAGCTACCCCCACAATCCACATAGTCTCCTTCCCCCTACTGATCACCAGGTCCGGAGATGATTCATTTCCGCCCACCGTCCCCATAGCTACCCCCCACAATCCACATAGTCTCCTTCCCCCTACTGATCACCAGGTCCGGAGATGATTCATTTCCGCCCACCGTCCCCATAGCTACCCCCCACCATCCACATAGTCTCCTTCCCCCTACTGATCACCAGGTCCGGAGATGATTCATTTCCGCCCACCGTCCCCATAGCTACCCCCCACAATCCACATAGTCTCCTTCCCCCTACTGATCACCAGGTCCGGAGATGATTCATTTCCGCCCACCGTCCCCATAGCTACCCCCACAATCCACATAGTCTCCTTCCCCCTACTGATCACCAGGTCCGGAGGTGATTCATTTCCGCCCACCGTCCCCATAGCTACCCCCACAATCCACATAGTCTCCTTCCCCCTACTGATCACCAGGTCCGGAGATGATTCATTTCCGCCCACCGTCCCCATAGCTACCCCCCCCCCCCCCACACACAATCCACATAGTCTCCTTCCCCCTACTGATCACCAGGTCCGGAGATGATTCATTTCCGCCCACCGTCCCCATAGCTACCCCCACAATCCACATAGTCTCCTTCCCCCTACTGATCACCAGGTCCGGAGATGATTCATTTCCGCCCACCGTCCCCATAGCTACCCCCACAATCCACATAGTCTCCTTCCCCCTACTGATCACCAGGTCCGGAGATGATTCATTTCCGCCCACCGTCCCCATAGCTACCCCCACAATCCACATAGTCTCCTTCCTCCTACTGATCACCAGGTCCGGAGATGATTCACTTCCACCCACCGTCCCCATAGCTACCCCCACAATCCACATAGTCTCCTTCCCCCTACTGATCACTAGGTCTGGAGATGATTCATTTCCGCCCACCGTCCCCATAGCTACCCCCACAATCCACATAGTCTCCTTCCCCCTACTGATCACCAGGTCCGGAGATGATTCATTTCCGCCCACCGTCCCCATAGCTACCCCCACAATCCACATAGTCTCCTTCCCCCTACTGATCACCAGGTCCGGAGATGATTCATTTCCGCCCACCGTCCCCATAGCTACCCCCCACAATCCACATACCCCCACAATCCACACACAAGCTACCCCCACAATCCACATAGTCTCCTTCCCCCTACTGATCACCAGGTCCGGAGATGATTCATTTCCGCCCACCGTCCCCATAGCTACCCCCACAATCCACATAGTCTCCTTCCCCCTACTGATCATCAGGTCCGGAGATGATTCATTTCCGCCCACCGTCCCCATAGCTACCCCCACAATCCACATAGTCTCCTTCCCTCTACTGATCACCAGGTCCGGAGATGATTCATTTCCGCCCACCGTCCCCATAGCTACCCCCACAATCCACATAGTCTCCTTCCCCCTACTGATCACCAGGTCCGGAGATGATTCATTTCCACCCACTGTCCCCATAGCTACCCCCACAATCCACATAGTCTCCTTCCCCCTACTGATCACCAGGTCCAGAGATGATTCATTTCCACCCACCGTCCCCATAGCTACCCCCCCCCCCCCCACAATCCACATAGTCTCCTTCCCCCTACTGATCACCAGGTCCGGAGATGATTCATTTCCACCCACCGTCCCCATAGCTACCCCCACAATCCACATAGTCTCCTTCCCCCTACTGATCACCAGGTCCGGAGATGATTCATTTCCACCCACCGTCCCCATAGCTACCCCCCCACAATCCACATAGTCTCCTTCCCCCTACTGATCACCAGGTCCGGAGATGATTCATTTCCACCCACCGTCCCCATAGCTACCCCCACAATCCACATAGTCTCCTTCCCCCTACTGATCACCAGGTCCGGAGATGATTCATTTCCACCCACCGTCCCCATAGCTACCCCCACAATCCACATAGTCTCCTTCCCCCTACTGATCACCAGTCCGGAGATGATTCATTTCCACCCACCGTCCCCATAGCTACCCCCCCCCCCCCCACCCCACAATCCACATAGTCTCCTTCCCCCTACTGATCACCAGGTCCGGAGATGATTCATTTCCACCCACCGTCCCCATAGCTACCCCCACAATCCACATAGTCTCCTTCCCCCTACTGATCACCAGGTCCGGAGATGATTCATTTCCGCCCACCGTCCCCATAGCTACCCCCACAATCCACATAGTCTCCTTCCCCCTACTGATCACCAGGTCCGGAGATGATTCATTTCCGCCCACCGTCCCCATAGCTACCCCCACAATCCACATAGTCTCCTTCCCCCTACTGATCACCAGGTCCGGAGATGATTCATTTCGCCCACCGTCCCCATAGCTACCCCCCACAATCCACATAGTCTCCTTCCCCTACTGATCACCAGGTCCGGAGATGATTCATTTCCGCCCACCGTCCCCATAGCTACCCCCCACAATCCACATAGTCTCCTTCCCCTACTGATCACCAGGTCCGGAGATGATTCATTTCCGCCCACCGTCCCCATAGCTACCCCCCACAATCCACATAGTCTCCTTCCCCCTACTGATCACCAGGTCCGGAGATAATTCATTCCGCCCACCGTCCCCATAGCTACCCCCACAATCCACATAGTCTCCTTCCCCCTACTGATCACCAGGTCCGGAGATGATTCATTTCCACCCACCGTCCCCATAGCTACCCCCACAATCCACATAGTCTCCTTCCCCCTACTGATCACCAGGTCCGGAGATGATTCATTTCCGCCCACCGTCCCCATAGCTACCCCCCACAATCCACATATCCCCACAATCCACACACAAGCTACCCCACAATCCACATAGTCTCCTTCCCCCTACTGATCACCAGGTCCGGAGATGATTCATTTCCGCCACCGTCCGCATAGCTACCCCCACAATCCACATAGTCTCCTTCCCCCTACTGATCACCAGGTCCGGAGATGATTCATTTCCGCCCACCGTCCCCATAGCTACCCCCCACAATCCACATAGTCTCCTTCCCCCTACTGATCACCAGGTCCGGAGATAATTCATTTCCGCCCACCGTCTCCATAGCTACCCCCACAATCCACATAGTCTCCTTCCCCCTACTGATCACCAGGTCCGGAGATGATTCATTTCCGCCCACCGTCCCCATAGCTACCCCCACAATCCACATAGTCTCCATTCCCCCTACTGATCACCAGGTCCGGAGATGATTCATTTCCGCCCACCGTCCCCATAGCTACCCCCCCCCCCCACAATCCACATAGTCTCCTTCCCCCTACTGATCACCAGGTCCGGAGATGATTCATTTCCGCCCACCGTCCCCATAGCTACCCCCACAATCCACATAGTCTCCTTCCCCCTACTGATCACCAGGTCCGGAGATGATTAATTTCCGCCCACCGTCCCCATAGCTACCCCCACAATCCACATAGTCTCCTTCCCCCTACTGATCACCAGGTCCGGAGATGATTCATTTCCGCCCACCGTCCCCATAGCTACCCCCCACAATCCACATACCCCACAATCCACACACAAGCTACCCCCACAATCCACACACAAGCTACCCCCACAATCCACATAGTCTCCTTCCCCCTACTGATCACCAGGTCCGGAGATGATTCATTTCCGCCCACCGTCCCCATAGCTACCCCACAATCCACATAGTCTCCTTCCCCCTACTGATCACCAGGTCCGGAGATGATTCATTTCCGCCCACCGTCCCCATAGCTACCCCCACCATCCACATAGTCTCCTTCCCCCTACTGATCACCAGGTCCGGAGATGATTCATTTCCGCCCACCGTCCCCCATAGCTACCCCCACAATCCACATAGTCTCCTTCCCCCTACTGATCACCAGGTCCGGAGATGATTCATTTCCGCCCACCGTCCCCATAGCTACCCCCACAATCCACATAGTCTCCTTCCCCCTACTGATCACCAGGTCCGGAGATGATTCATTTCCGCCCACCGTCCCCATAGCTACCCCCCACAATCCACATAGTCTCCTTCCCCCTACTGATCACCCA